>WYDI02162035.1:14073-224813 GCA_009867235.2 Psittacus erithacus | reverse complement strand
CTGGGGGCTGCAGTCTCCCCCTTCCCCAGCACCGATCCTCCAATACCGAGCCGGCAGCGAGGCCCCCGCCCGCGGCACACGGGGGGCGGCAGGGCTGCGCTCGCCCCCTCCCCCAAATATCCGGGCTGCAGCTCGCCCCCCAGGCCCCCCTCCCGCCGGAGAGAGGAGGAGGGGCCGCCGGGGGGGGGCTGCCGGCAGCCTCCCCCCTTCCCCAGGCTCACATCGTCCAATGCAAACCCTCCCGGAGCTGCAGAGGCGCAGAGCGGCCCCCACCTCCTCGCGGCGCCTGGGAAGAGCCGATCCCATAGGGGCCAGGGGCTGCAGAGCAGAGCGGCCTCCCCCCGGTCTTTCATTGCATTTCTCACCCCTACCTCCCCCTTTCCTAGGATCAACTCTCAGCCTGACTAAAAGAGCGAGGCGCCGGCATTGTGGGGGAGGGCAGGGGTACAGCGGGAATTCTCACAGTGCGAAAATGCCCTCCCCTCGGGAGCAGTTTGGGCAATGGTACCCGCGGGCTGGGGGCTGCGGGAGGCACTGGCAACAGCACAACCTCGGGCGGCTGCCTCCATGTTGGGGAGGCTGCTGCCCCGCCGAGCCCCTCGCTGCCCCCGGTACCCCGTGCTGCGGGGCTGCCTCCCGCTCCCCCGAGTTCGCCTGCCCCGGGCCTGGGCTGTGCACGGCAAACCGCACCGCTGTAATCGACGGGCGGGTGTTGCCTGGACTGTCCTGGTGCTGAATTTTCCTCGTGCTCGCCGGGTCTCTTTGAATAGCTTCTATTTCAACATCATTTCAGCTGAAATTTGCTTTCTGTCTCACAGAAGAACTCTACTTCGAAAGAAATATCACCCCCCTGTCCCAATACACACGCACTCCCAAACCAGTGTTTTGTTAAAGACAACACTTTCTAAAAGTGTTCAAAGGCACTTTTTTGCATTTGTAAGATCAAGCCCTATTAAGAATCCTTGGATGACCTATTCACGATCTAATATCACCTAAACTGTTCTGTGGAAAATACTGAACTCTGCACACGCGAGGGCATCACAAACTACAGAGGCTTCCAAGAGCTCGAACACAGCTCTTGAGTTAAATAGTGGAGGAACTGAACAAGCTTCTGGGTACTGATGTGCAAATGAGTGCACCAAGCTCCCAACTCCCAAAATACTGTATTACATTAACGCTTAAGGCCACACAGTGCCCTCAGCCCCCGTGCCAGATTTCTCCTGCTCTTGGAAGGAAGTGTTTGTCTACACTGCAGGCAGAATATTACCAGTAGCTTTTTATTACTGTGTTATGTATGCACACACCCGGATACAAACATGTATTTTTAGAAATTTGAGGTTGTTTGAGTGGTAGCAGTGCTGACAAACCCAGCTCGAATACACCGTGTTATATAGATAACACAGTGCATTCTGCAAGTCTGTCTGGGTGCCACAGCCACTAGGGTTGTGCTTGTTACAGAGAGGAGGAAAATGATTATATTTAAACACACTAGCCAGGCTGCGTGCACACACACACACAGAGCCGTTAAAGAATCTGGAATTGCTGATCTTTCCTAGTGGCTTTGGTCAGTTGTGTGCCTTTCCCTCAAGTGGTTTATTAATTTGCTTTTTTTTAGTCCCGAGCCTCCTGACATGGTTCCTGCTTCCTACTTCAGTTCCCTCCTTGCCTGTTCTTTGTCTCTCCTCTAGGCAGGGGGAGGGGGGGGGTCCTCCTGCTCTCATTGCACTTTTCTCAGAACTTTCTCCGTGGAAGGGTCTGGTTTCAGCTTCCAGCCCTCTTGTTTAAAAGGCACCATCCAACACACCCTGCCTGCTTCTTTAGGTAAAAGCTGAGCATTCACCCCAAAGCATGAATGCTTCTTGGCAATTGATCCCTTCGCACTTGCTGTGGGGCTGCCAGATCAGCATGCTGGGAGCTTGCATTCTGAGCTGTCCCTGGATAATGTTTAAAGATGACTGCCAGCACCTTGCATCCCAAGGAAATCACAAGGAGACCAGCACAGCCATTCACCATAGTTCCTCAGCACTCTCGACACGGTAACAGCTGGACCTTTCCTTTTAGCACTTACTATCCTGGGTTCCCCCACCTCGGGGCTTCACCAACGCATTTCAAGAAGGACCATTTCTTGTAACTTTTAACTTTCTCTGGTTCCTGTCTCAGAATATGAGACTACGAAAGTAGTCATTCAGCTTGTGTTTGTTACATGTTGCCAAATTTCTTCCATTTGCAAATAAGCAGTTTGTGCCATACTGAGACAAAGTTTGGCTCATCAGTATAAACAGACTTGGAAGATGAAGCTCCCAAATTTAATGTGATGACTATATGTCATTTCCCCATACTTAACTACATAAGCGCACAGGTATGGTTACCTTTGAACTCATTTATCATCATAACTTGCCAGTTCCTGTCTTGAAGACAAAGTTCCAGTTGATGTGAAAGAGTTTTGAATTAAAAAATTTGTATTTTGAGTACACAGATTTTCCTCCCCTTTTCAGATGATTCCTAATCTATTTTCTCTGACATCTTTTGCACTGGGATCTGCTGAACTCCTTTTGAATTCTAGTCTCTTAAATAAAGGCATTTTCCCTCAGCTACTTTATTCAGCTTCTCACTATTTCCTGCCTCACTCCTGCTCATGGGAATTCCTGAGCTGTCCCTAAATGTTTTGCAGCTGACTGGTGTCTGCTGAAGCACTTTGATTGGTATTTCAGCAGTGTTAAAAAAATCCTCCTTTGCTCTGAACATGTGTGGACCATTTGGGACTGTACACTGTACTTTGCTCACTTCACTGCAGAAAGATTGCTACTGGCCTTACTCAGAAGTTCAGACCTTAAATTGAACTGCAAATACAGGAGGTAACAAAAGGCTGCGTTGGAGTTGAATCAATTCAAACATATTTGGGTATACATTAATTAGACTCGAGTCATACTTATTTGTTGAACATTCTCAACTCTGGAATCCTAGGTCTTGAGGCTATTGAAATTTTTCAGAGTAGTCTCCATTATTACACTCTTTAAGGTGAGTTAGTCACTAGTTCACATGAATTATAATATAGCAGAGGCATTTCTGCATAGCACTTGTGCCAGCTAATTTAGTCATATGAACCATTTCCTTTCCATGTGTGTTCCGCAGAAATATAGAACATTGCACATTTCATGGCACACTTGCAGTTTTAGTGAGTAGCTGTCAGTTTTCTGAGCTTTTACTGGAATTTTAATTAACTGTGCCTGATCTAGCAAGCAATTAATTCAGCATTCATTACTTATTAGGTTGATTATTACTTAAATCTAGTTTTTAAAATTGCTCAATTTTTTGTTGGGAATCATCCCATGAGAATGCTAACTCTAGCAGCAAGGATTCTCAGACTTTGAGATAGCAGTTTCCTCTGTAATCCAAACATGGGGTAGTGATTTGTCAGCTTTCTCCTCTAGAAGCAGACAAACATCTCTCTTGTTTAAAAATACCGAGCATTCTCACAAAAAAGACAGCAACTGCTAATAGGGAGGTAGATGATGCTATGAAAAGTGTACAGAAAGAGTTATTTTTAAAAGGGAAAACTGCACTATTTGCTTTTCTTCTTTTTGATCACTCTCCTCACTGTGTGCTGTGTAGTCCGTCTATTGCATGACAGTCCACGACAAAGTCTGGGGAGCTGACACTAAACTACAGAATTTTTTGTTGTTGAACTAATTTAACAGTCTTGGAAGCCAATCCTTGATACTTAATCTCCCTTTTGTTTCTCTAATTTCTGCACTCTGCCCAGTTTAATTTACTCTAGACTGCTTGGAACCAAAGCAACTTGAGCCATTCAAAACAAGATTGCCAATTTAAGGGTCTGATCAAAACGGGAATACAACCTAGGACTCCCATGAATCAAGCATCCATGCTTAGCTAAGCAAACCTGACAGACAACTTTCTCATGTAAAATGTACATTACAATACAACCTCAGATACAAAATGCAAGTAGGGAATGTTTGGCATTTACAGATTAATGCCTCAGGTGTACTGTCCTGACTCCAACTTGTCTGTAAATACCAGGTAAACTGGCATAAAAAAGTCAATCCTGGAAGATAACTTAGAATAGAAACATCTGTATTTCTTACAACATTCAAAAGACACAACTTTCTGTCTGTTGCCTCAAGAGTCAATTTAGATGCGAATTCCATCAACTTCCTGAGTCACTTCACCTCAGGCAATCAGTATTATGGTCCCACTGAAGACTCAGTACTACAGAACTCAAAAATCTTACCTTTTGATAGCGGGTTCTTAAAATCTCGTTTCTCCAAGCAGGTAGAAGGCTGGACCTTCATCAGCTGATTATAATCACTTTAAAATGGTTTGCCTCTTCTTCAGCATGAGCACTTCTTCCTTGAAGTACAACAGGGTTAATTAGTAGCCAGTTCTCAAATCAAAGTACAATTCAGGGTAAGTGTGTGTGTAAATGTACAAAATTGTAAAAACTGCAAAAGAAAAACAACAACAAACAAAAACAGAACAGAAAAATCACCTTAAAATGAACAGATTTGCTGTATGCTGTAACTTCCAGTTGCTCTTTTTTCATGAGGGAACTCTGGCAGGTTGGGTACAGTCCCCTACCCATCATTCTTACACTCATAAGTACTCAGGTCAAGGTTATCATTTAATACAGATTATTTTTCACTGGGCTAATGATAACCTCTGAGAAGATAGGAGATTTCAAGAGCCTTGTTTCACCTGCAATCATGATTTCATTTCCTCCCTGTCGCCTCCTTCCTACTTTTCTTAAATCCTGCAGAAATCCCCACCACTAAGCTAGAAATGTAGTCCCTTAGCAAGTCCACACACACGTAGCACTAGCACAGCTGTTTGCCAGTACGTGCTACAGCTTCTGTCATAAGGTGAATTACCAAAACCACAAGTACTGTACCACCAGTGTGGCTCTTAAGCTAAAATTACCCTCTGTGAACAGACTTGATATCCACAAGTACTGGAGTTATATATTAGAATCAAAAGAAGGAGCAGAAGAATAAAACCAAAAATCTAACTAGGCAAGCATGCTTTGCTTATTTTTAAGAAGGGTCTTTATGCAATTTTAATGAAGCATATACTACATGAGTTATCCAACTTAATGTAATACTCTGAGTTTTTACCATATATTTTACAATGGTAAATTTTACGTGATTATCCTAAAGACTTGCAAGTCTCTTCTCAAACTAATTAGCATCTCATGTAAGTAAAACTCTTAAGCTAAAACAATAGCTGCTTCAGAAAGAATTTCAGAATCTTCCCCATAATGAAGCATTTTATTTCAAATCGGTAGGCTGACACAAAACACACTAAATGCATAAACTACTCAGCTGTCCTATTGAAGGGATCCGCAGTTATCATACTCACAGGGCAGTGCTACGGAATCATGAAAGTTTCAATCATTCTGTGGCAACTGCACATTCCTGTTGTGCACAAATAAAACTGAAGCACAAGTAAAGGAAATGAGTTGCTCAAAATCAATGAGTCAGCAGGACTGGAGTGTGTGGAATATAAATTTCTGAAATCCATTTTTGCTACAGCCCTTCATCATTCAGCTCCTGCTAATAAGGTACATGCCATTTCAGTCACATTCCTGTCACTGTAGCTTGATGAAACAAAGGCCATTGTTTTGTTCCCAAACGCTGTGTCATGTTTCTTAATTGTTATAGCAGACAACCTTTATTTCAGATGCAGTCCTTCATTTTCTGAATACCCTATTGTATATTGCTTTCCTTATCTTACTGAAAGTATTATTGAAAGAGTGCTTATGTTATATACTTTCAGTTTATCAGTTTGTAATTCATATGACTCCTTGATCATTTGGGGTTTTTTTTATTCCATATCTGAATCTTTATTCTGTGTTGCCTGACATAGTAGTTGCCACCTGAGAGACTGACTTTGCAATGTTGTGCAAGTTACAACCTTTACACTTCATCTAGATTTCCTAACTGGAATTCTCACACTTTAAACCCCATACATATATATTTTAATAATAACAAAATAAGCCAATTCACATACTCCATCTTCCATCAGTGCCCACCATAAAGCTCAATTAACTTTTTGAGTATATCTCAGGCTCTTGCATCCCATTTCATTTTCTCTCAGGTTCCACCTGGGGATTTTTCCTCCTCTGACATTATGTTCAATTTTCTATGAATATTTTTCTCTTTCCCTTCTTTGACTTTTTAATTTTCATAAAGTTCTATAATTTCCACTCAGTTTTCTAGTTTTGATTGCTATCCTCAAAGGACATCATTTATCCATTCCCGATTACCCACCTTTCAGTCACTTCCCCAGCTGTCACACCTAACTTCCCCTGGTCACAACCACCCTCTTCTCCAAGCACATCAGTTAAAACACCTTTATGTTAAAAAATTCACAAGAGTCATCACAGTAAATAAAAATAATTACACCCTATTCACAATCTGGAACAAATCTCTATTGAATAAACCTTTCTGAAGCTTAAAAGAGGATGCTGTTATAAACTAACATAAACTACTTTATATAGTTCTAATCGATTAGAAAGTGTTAATTCGGCTAGGAAAATAAAAATCAGACATATTATCTTTATTAAACTCTTACTCTCTTCAGGTAATTAAGGACAATACTCAACACTGAAACAAGTTTTTAGGTGCCTAAAATCCTTATTGAATCTTTGCTTGAGTAACTTTCTGGATAAAAAGGATTTAAGAGCATATATTGAGCAGTTGTGCATTAAAAACACTGTCAATACCTAAACCAGAAAACAAAACTCACCCTATAGCTAAATTTGCAAACTACATGTCTTATTGAGATATTTATTCATTCAGCCCACACTTGGAAAAACATGGGATTTGGAGGCAGCGAGTTTATAAGAACAGATTTACTGTTGCTAGCAACAAGTTCTGAAGCTGGCCATCTTCTACTGCAAAAACACAGGTGGTCTTAACCCATGATTTAGCATTCCGAATTTGTGTTCTTCTCAGTATTCATCGTGTTAGTAAAAGGGACCACAAATGTGGACTGATTGTATAGCTGAGTTCAGCTGAAGTATAAACAAGTCCAATTCCACCTGAAATAAGTAGGGAAAAATGTATTCCTAATCTGCTATGTCCTATGTTACAAATGGATATTGCTCACAAAGAATAATTATAAAACCATGAAGAAATATACAGTGGTATGTACATTTACACTACCTTAGCTGAGCTAGCATTACCAGAGATAGTAATCCCATTTTCTTTGAGATTCTATTTTAATAAGCTCTGTAGAAGCTTACATTAATGACAGTTCCTACTGTGAAGAGTTTATGACATTAAAGACTGCTTTTTGATTAAGATGAGACCAGAAGGGGGTATTTTTCTCCTTTCTCCTGTAAACTAAAGAAGTTAACTTGAAGTTAATGATCTGTAACAATTCAGTTACCAGAAGTGTTACAAGGTTAGTTAAATGTTGTCAGTCCGGTGATGCTCAGAATCCTGCCTGAAGACATGGCGGGCGGTTCTGCAAGTGTTACAGTGTGGGCCCTGCAGCTTATTTTTTTGTTTAAAAAAATAGGAAAAAAAAAGTTGTTTTACATTGAGCTATGCCATAAAGAAACGGATTTTGTAAAAAATTGAGGCAGAGGGACCTTCCTGGACAGGTCACTGAATATAGCAAAAAATGTTTCTATAAATTATTCCAATTCAGACAAAATGTGACAGGGAAAGAAACTTGGGAGACTCTAAAATCCTGAAAACTCATAAAAAGAAATTTTCTTACGTCATAAAAATACTTTTTATTCCAAATCCCACTGTTCGGCTTCTTGGGATACTGTCAAAAGCTGGAGATACCGGGCTTTTTAAAGTTTGAAGGAGCACTAAGGGAAGACTCCTTTATCTATTTAAGTAGCCTGCATTCAACGGACAGTGGGGCAAAGCGGTATGGCCTGGGCTCAGCTGAAAGGAGCCGTGAGAAAGCTTCACTGTGGAAGTCCTGGGTTTACAAAGCATAAGCTAAAGGAAGCCGTCCTACGAGCAGCTCTGCCGGGCTCGGCAGGGCTGCGTACATATGCACATCTACACACCTGGTGATGAGCAGTACTGCAGGGAGGACGAGGGCAGAGGCGGATCCCCGCGTTCGTCGAGGCGCCAGGTCCAGTTTTACCACAGGGAGAGGCACCCGCCGCCTCACCTGCGAGCGCCCGCCCTCACCACACAGCCCCCACCCCGCCACCGCCGCACCGAGCGCGCATCTTCTCTCACAAACGGACGCCCGGAGGAGCAGCCTAACGCCGGCCGCCGCAGCCCTGTCGCCTCCCTCACAGAGGAGTACCTCAGCCTCACAGCGGCCCTGCTTCTCCCCCCGCCCTTCAGCCTTCCGTCAGTTCTGTCGAACACCGGGCTCACGCTGATCCCTACACCCCTGCAGCCGCCCCAGCCCCTTTCTCCCACACATTTTCTCCCCTCACACACACACTCCTCTTCCCTCTCACACCTTTCCCTTCCCTCTCCTCCCGGCGCCGCAGCCCACCCCACACGGGCACCGGCGCCCACCGCCGCAGGCGGCGCGAGGGCTACTGAGGCGAGAGCCGCGTAGGGGGCGCTACAGCACCCCCGGGGCGAGCCCGTGCGCGAGCTCTTTCCCGCCCAGCCGTTGAGGCGCGCTCCCGCGGCTTCTCGCGAGCCCTGGCCTCTCTCCCGCGAGAGGTCGCTGTGCGCCTGCGCGCTGCCGGGCCGGGCCGGGCCGGGCCGTAGCCGTGGTTGCCGCCGCCGCCGCCGGGCCCGGGGCGAGTCGCCAAGATGAGCGGCACGCTGGCGAAGATCGCGGAGATCGAGGCTGAGGTAATCGCCGGCCTCATCCCCGGTCGGGGGTGGGCCAGGCACGAAGGGTCGGTGGGGCTCCGGGTGCGGGGGAGGCGGTGGCCGCTCCGTGAGGGAATGACGGGGCCGTGCCGGCACCGGCGGGATGGGAGGTGCGGCCCGGCAGAGCCTCTGCCGGTGTCCAGGCCTCGGTTCTGTGCTCTTGCAGATGGCCCGGACGCAGAAGAACAAGGCCACGGCTCACCACCTGGGGCTGCTGAAGGCCCGCTTGGCCAAGCTGCGCCGGGAGCTCATCACCCCCAAGGGAGGCGGCGGCAGCGGCCCCGGGGAAGGTGCGTTGTTCTGCGGGAAGGCCTCCGCTGAAGTGGCAGCTCCTTACTGCCAGAGCGGAGGGTGTGTGATGTGTGCGTGTGTGTGTAACGGAGGTGGCTCTTGTCCGCTTAATCGTGTCGGATTGCCTGCAGAGTAAACCGGAGCAGCCTTCTCTCGCTCTGGTCCTTCCTGGTACAGGAGCTTAGTCGTGCGTTGTAGCCTTTTCTAGGGTTCTGGGGTGGAGCCTTTGTTGAAGCGTGAATGAAAGGGCTTCTGCATTTTGTCTGGTAAAATCTTGAACGTGCAGAAGTCTGAGGGGTTTTACATACAGATGCATCTTGCAGTAGCTGCCTGGTTTTATTTATAAAGGTGTGAATTGGCTAAGCTGCAGCGCTTGAAGTGCCACCTACACTGAAATCAGGTGTTGCCCACTGGGAAGCCTTGCAGCCTATACTGTCTGGGCAGGTACATGCCATGGAGTGTTATACAAAGTTGTGCAAGGCAATATAGATTATGAACTGTCTGTTTCACTTTGCCATCCTCCTTGAAGGGAAGCTTACTGGCTTTTACTCCGGCAATATTGAAATTAATAGCAGGACTGCTGCCCAGAACCTGAGATGTTAGAAAATGTGGATCTTTAAGTGAATATTTTTGTTCCTTATTTTCAGGTTTTGATGTTGCAAAGACAGGTGATGCCCGAATTGGGTTTGTGGGTTTTCCGTCAGTGGGGAAATCTACTCTTCTAAGTAATCTGGCTGGTGTATATTCTGAAGTGGCAGCATATGAATTCACTACGCTAACTACCGTGCCTGGGGTCATTAGATACAAAGGAGCAAAGATACAGGTGAGATCTTTTTGTGTCTGTGGGGATAAGATGGTGTGTATATTAGATGCAGTGGTGTTATGACTGACTGGTGTAGCCTGACGTTAGTAGGTTACAAGTGACATTTAGAAGAGCTTGAGAATACATTGGAAATGTTTCCATAAGGAAAACTAATTTTACCCTGCTTCTCACTTTGCTCTGGGGAGAAGTTCTCATATTCTTTATGAGATGATCTGTTCCTTTGTACCAATAGGGTACATGGAGTAATACAATATATAGGAAACAGTTTTGCCATATTCTGTGCAGATTTGCAGTAGCTGGTTTAGAAGGAAGGTAAAAGTAGGCTTTATTTTCTCCATGAAGAAAAGTATTTTTCTCACAAGTTACTTTCCTCCTTCTGAACAAATAGCTACTTGATCTCCCAGGAATTATTGAAGGTGCCAAGGATGGTAAAGGCAGAGGGCGACAGGTCATTGCAGGTGAGTATGAGAGCTGCAAGCAGCATTCTGTCTCTGATTCAGCTAGAACACTTTATGAGATTGAAAGGTTGAATCACCATTTCTGATGTCTTTCAAAAGCTTGAATTATATGCTGGAATTGAGCAGTCTACTGTGAAGCAGTAGTGTCATTTTCATTTTGCGCTGTGTTCAGTTCTGGCTTTATGCATTTGCAGAGTTCTTGCTCTGCATTGTCACTGCAGTGAAAGTATATTACCAATTTTGAACGCAGATGTGAACCCATACTAAACAAGGCTGGTGTCTTAATTTCTTTACCTAGCTTATTGTCATCACTCTGGGGTCTGAATGTAGACAGGATGGAAGATTTTTCCAGCCTCTGTGATTCTTATAACATGTAAGGATCTGTCTATCAGTGATGCTTGGTCAGCACTACAAACTTCAATCTTACAGTGCAATTTAAAAACATGCTGTGAAACAGCCCTCAGGGCTTTAATGTTGTCATCTAATGTATGTCATTAAGCCATATTTTGTGTTGTGTTGTCTCAGATTGCATGTGTTACTTTTGTTGAGAGATGACTTTCTTTTTCTGATTCTCAGTTGCTCGAACCTGTAACCTCATTCTGATTGTTCTGGATGTGCTAAAACCCCTTGGTCACAAGAAAATAATTGAGAATGAACTGGAGGGATTTGGAATTCGTCTGAATAGTAAACCTCCCAATATCGGCTTTAAAAAAAAGGATAAAGGAGGCATTAACCTTACAGCCACAGTAAGTTGAAAGTTTTCTTTAACCTAAGTAATAATAATAAAACTGCTTGAAGAGGCATTTGCAGTTAACGGTGTCCCTGGGACCATTCCTGCTGCAGCCAGTTAACTTTTCCTGGAGGCTGTCCATACCTATCCCAGGAGCCCAACCACCTTCTCTACCTCAAATCCGAGGCTTGGTTGCTTTCCAGCAATCACAGGTTCTGAGGCCCAAAGGAGAGTTTACAAAACCTGCCTTTCACTTGGTGGCTACAGCACTGTTCTGGAGAGGATTGCCTGGAGTGCTGGCCTTTCACGTGGACTGCTCCTCATTTCATGTTTACCACCAAATCTTGAAAAGTGTAGAAATCCAGAGATAGGTACCAGAAATCAGAACTCTTACCTGGGATCTAAGCACTTAACACGTAGTTGTTTGGGCACTGAACTGGTAGATGCATGGGTTTGTATTGCAACTGGTCCCAGACTGACAGGAAACATTGCTTCTGAAATGTCTGACTGCAGGTATCAGTGGGTGCTAATGTAAATAAACCTGTTAGGATTTAAATCTTTTTTTTTCCCCCTCTCCTGAGGCTAACTATAGTCAAATCATAGTCAAGTTCAGGAATTTACAGTGCTATTATTTCTAGTAATCTACCTGCAGTGATTGCTAGGTGATAGCATTGTTCGTTGTAAAGTTGAATTGACTGTAAACTCAATTCCTTAACACTGTGTCTACATTCAGTGTCCTCAGAGTGAGCTGGATACTGAAACAGTGAAGAGCATCTTAGCAGAGTACAAAATTCACAATGCTGATGTTACACTGCGCAGCGATGCCACTGCTGACGACCTCATTGATGTTGTTGAAGGAAACAGGTACTGTCAGGCCCCTGGCTTTGTTTCTAACCTGCGGTTTCTATTGCGAAGAGTTGTCTCTCACGTCTGCTTCCCATAGAAGCTAAGTTAGCAACGTTGTATCAGCATAGGGAGATGGGAGGTCTTTCTGATGAAGGTAGCTGATGCTGCTAGGCTGAGGTAACAGTGTTTTCTTTCTCTTTGCAGGGTGTACATCCCATGCATTTATGTCCTAAATAAAATTGACCAAATTTCCATTGAGGAACTAGATATTATTTACAAAGTACCCCACTGTGTACCAATATCTGCTCATCATCGCTGGAACTTCGATGATCTGCTGGAGAAAATTTGGGACTACTTAAAGCTAGTACGAATGTGAGTCCCAGTTGCTCTCTTCTGTGGATTTCAGTGTAAGGCTGAGACTGAAGGATGTCTCAAGAATGGATGAATTACGATTGTTTTATAAGGGTTTTCTACTAGCTTAGAGCTCCAGCTTTCAAATGATGATTT
The DNA here is from genome assembly GCA_009867235.2 of Psittacus erithacus. Classification (NCBI taxonomy): domain Eukaryota; kingdom Metazoa; phylum Chordata; class Aves; order Psittaciformes; family Psittacidae; genus Psittacus; species Psittacus erithacus. Next base: position 212,333 of record WYDI02162035.1, on the reverse strand, counting down.
CTTCTGTCACTGAAGTATGTTCGCTCTGTCAGTCGGAAATCATACTCTTCTTGTCTGTAGTGTGATTGACAGTTTCTTAAAGTCACAAGGGCTGTGTTTTGAGCTTGTAGGGGAATTAAACGAGCACCTTGTGAAACCAAGGCCAAAGCACATCTTAAAAAATTCCTGAAAACATGGAATTCTAGTCAAACTGAGTGCAAAGTTGTGAGTTGCAGGGGTGGTGTCTTTTCAGGCTGTCACACGTTCAGCTCTTTTAACAGAACTGAATTTAGTTCTTCATCTAGCATTTCAGATATTCTTACTGTAAATTATTCCAGGTTTACCTCATACTTCTAATGCATTTATTTGGGTAAATTTATGAATGAAGCTATTAATAGTCCTGCTACATGTATCTATCTTCTTGTGACAATACAAAATCTGTTGTAAAAAGGGATTTAGAATGTTTAGGTATCACGGCTGCAGCTTTGTCAGGTTTTTTTCCCAATATATGTTGAGCTTTTCCCCCCAGAAAAATAAAATGATGAGTTAGAGTTATAATAGTGTAGGTGTTTTTTCCATCAACTCATCCAGTTTCATCATCTTTTAAGCTCACCTAGTGATAAACCTTTGCAGTTACAAGGGAGAACCTGCTGCAGACATTGGTTACCCAGATGCAATTTCAGCTTAGGAACACCAAACACTTTACAGAGTACCTATTGTCACCACTGAAACAGTGGAACTTGGCACAAGGATGACGGTACAAGTGATCTATGAGGTTTCATGATGGGTTGAAAGAGAAGAAGAGGTTTTGGTATTGACTGACTGTTCCATCTGCATTACAGCTACACCAAACCTAAAGGGCAGCTCCCAGACTACACCTCTCCTGTGGTACTACCTTACTGCAAGACCACAGTGGAGGATTTTTGCATGAAGATCCACAAAAATCTCATCAAGGACTTTAAATAGTAAGTAGTATTGTAGAAGAATCATTAATAGAGAATAGAAAATAATCCACCTCCTGGTCTGTTCTTTCATTCTCTTGTAAACTAGAAGGGAAGAAGGGTCATTAGATTTTTGTTTAATGCTGATGGAGTTGATCTGCCTGTGACAAGTTACTATATTTGATGTTCCTATGCTCTTTCCTGGACAAATTTCCTCTCTGGGGAAGAAATATTTGAAGGCAGCATTCCAGGCCATTGTCCTGTATGCACAAGTACTTTGAATGACTTCATGGTTTGTTTTGATCTGCTGGTACTCTGGTTCACACAGCCCACTCATCCAGGTACTTGCAGGAGAGTAAAAATAGCTCTTAAGCATCGCTTTCTGTATTAGCTTTGTGACAGAAATAGCTTCTGTTCCACTGTTGGCACATTACACTTCTAAGCCTTTTAAACTTGACTTTTTTTTCTTCTTTCAGTGCACTGGTCTGGGGTTCATCTGTTAAACACAACCCTCAGAAGGTTGGTAAAGACCATACTCTGGAAGATGAAGATGTTATTCAGATCGTGAAGAAATAAAGTCATTCTGATACAGTTTGCTGATTCTATGAAAACCTTTAACAAATGGGTATTGGTTTTTTACTATTGTTTTTCACTTTGTTGCATGGTAAACTGGTATTTCTGGCCAAGTCATGCTGCAGTGGCCTGTCCTGGCAGAACTTGCAGATGAAAAACTTGCATTAAATGACTTTTACAAGGGCAGAATCATACAGGGAAGCGCTGACGCCTGGGATGATTTTCTGCTGCATGTACACGTCTGTCCAGATTGCAGAGAAGTTCACATGCCAGCAATTATTTTGTTCTAAATTAGAACAAAACATGAAAAGCAGAGGTTGGAGAACCTTATCTTATGAAACAGTACTGAAGGACATAAGAGCTGTCTCTCATTTTACTACACCTATTATAAAAGTACAGTGCTTGAATGGGTGATAAATCACTAAAGCTTACAATAGGGGTTGTTACTCAGCCTTGATTCTACTTTAAGCATTTATTTCCCTAACATTTTTTTCCAGTCTTAGAAGTAAATTCCTGCATTAAGTTAGCTGAGCTACTGCCGATCAGCCTTGACTCTGAACAGTGACCCTCAATCACCCTTTCTTTAGGGCTTGGAAGGTTTAGGAGTTTTCCTAGCGCACTGAAATCTCATTCCCTGCACTTAACCATGGCTATACAAAATTACATTTAAATGCAGCAAGCCCACTGTATGGCTTCAGGAAACCAGTTACCTTCATCAAAGTTATTTCTCTCCCCCCACAGAAATTCTCTGCAGATTCAGCTCAAACAATGCCAAAAGTCAATCAATGCATTGACATCATTTAGTTCAAGAGCAGTAGATACAGAGAGCTGGTAGAATCAACTTTATTTACAGAATGTTACTGGGAAAGTGTCAAGTTAAAAAAGTATGAAAACAATCTTACAAGGACAAGCTGGTGATTGCATGTTTCACACAGATTGTTTTAGGAACAACCGCTAGGAGTATATGGGTGACCCCCAACAGATTCCACATCAGAGATTTCAGCTTGCTATTTCTGTACAACATTGTCTCTGCCAGACTGAAACAAACCCACCACAGCATGCTGGCAATTGGTATAATACAGCCAAGTGATTTCCCCCCTCCCTCCCCCTGCTGCTGGTTTTGCATTCAGTGAGACCTAAGAAAGAGCAAGTCTGTGAGATTTCCGGGTTTGCTTTCACCTTTAAAAGAGCACACTGGCCTACTCTAAAGAGAGGACATGACAGCAGGACTAGACTCAACACAAGTGAGACGGTGACATGAGGAGCCATGCAGAAGGATGGAAGAGAACACTTAACTGTTCAAGGAAAGTGAAACAGGCTTAAAAGGAACATAGTACTTTAAAACCAAATATACACAATAAGATCACAAAACTACCCCCTCCTCTCCCTTTCAAGCTGCAGAACAAGACTCCAAGACAAGTTTCACAGTAACTGCATCAGTAGATGCACACTAGACTGAGGACAGTTCTTAGGACTCTTCTCTACACAGAGCTGGAGACAGCACAGAGCATACCACAGCTATGACTTAAGACTTGAAGGGTGAGGATTCAAAGGCTCCATTTTGATGACCTTTAATAACAGGTTTGAAAGATTAAAACAAGGAATATACTGCAGCTAAATAAGGATCAGCACCAGCACTCTTGGAAGGGCCATGACCAGCAGGTACCTACAGCCTCCATGGCAGACTGAAGATCCGACTTTTACCATTACTGTACCAGGTCCCATCATCAAGGCTGTTTGAAGACTAAACAATTCTTTGATTTGGTGGCAGGAGTCACACACAAGGAGTCAGACCTCTTACAGACAGCAAGATGTGGGCTTTTTACTTTGACACTTCAGCTACACTGAGTGCACAGTATGTGACAGAAGAATGTGACAGGGAGGCCCAGAGGAGATGAGCAGCAAGAAAAGGCAAAAGCAACTTTATCCTGTTCACTCACGCTTAGAATATGCAACTTTAATCTTAAAGTAAGTCCCACACACACAATGGAGAAAGATCCAAACCATAGGCACAACTAAAGCTCAACTGTTATCAGCTACTCTTATGTACAGCTGTATAGATTCAAAAAGGCTAGTCTATGTGTATATATACAAAAGATTGTTTATACACAAGTCTGTACACAAGGGTCTATACATTTAGTTTTCTGCAGGAGGAATCAATAGCTGCTACCTCTACACTAGAGAATATCAGCACTTCATTCACATATCTTACAAAAGAAAAATAGACACTTCCAGGATTAAACCGGCTTTGTCTTGCATCTGAATTTCTTCAGGCTTCACTATTCAAGCCATAATGGATCCTTTAGTCTTGATGCAGACATGAGACCAGGACAGGTGCCATGTGCTTTAGTCTCTCAAAAAGAAATTTTGCACAGAGTGCTAAAAATAAAAAGCCCAAAAAAAACCCAAACAGAGGTGAAGTCCTGACTATGGACATTTTATCCAACTAAAGAATCACAAGGGTTCCACCCAGTGGTCACTGTTCACTGCCGGTATTCCAGTTCATCTACACTGATGACTTTGGATGGCATGGAAGGGAGAGGCTGCTGCAAGACATCAGAACCAAACCACTTTGCAAGGCCAATGGGAGAGCCACTCCTCTGGCTGGGGCGATGGTCAAGTTGTGTGTGCCCATGAGATAACCCAGTCCGAGGCAGCACATTTTGGGGGGCTGTCTGTGCACCAGCGGGTGATCCCTGCGCTCCAGTGCCTGTGAAATGTAAAGCTATTAGAGGTGGAGTAATGTTCACCCAACACTAAAGATTTGCCCTTCAGCAATCACCTGATAAGGCACATGAGTCAAACACTGCTTTTACTCATGCTATTAGTCCTAGGAACTCCCAGCTGCACATGTTTCTTCTCATTAATACTCCCATAAACTGCCTGACACTGCCAGTTCTGGACAGCATAATGCAGGTTTCAACTGGAAGGCCAGCAGCAAGTAGCATCTTATTTTAGACTGGGCAAGAGGCCTCTCACCCAGCAGTGAAGACTGCACACGAGCTGCAAAAGGCAGATCTGTTAGTAGCAAAACGTATCCTGAAACTTAATGCCTCACTTGGACATGCTGGCAAGAGCCTGCAGTCACCAAAACTGCTCCAATACCCACACAACAGAAGTGATTATGAGTATCTGAATTAAAGTAGCTTCTTGTTAGCAGAGTATACTCAAAAAGGGCAACAAGTACAGTACCTGGGGCAGGCCAGTCAGTGTTCTAATGCCCTTCCTCCTATTTGATGTTTAGCCTACCTGATCGTTGTAGCTGCTGTTGCATCATTGCTAGCTGCAAAGGTGTCCCAGAGCGTGGATTTAAGATGTGATGGCTTGCTGTTGGTAGTGGGTAAAAAGGTTGGCCAAGGATGGGAGTAGATATTCCCTGCAAGTGAGACAGGTCTACTCCAGGTGGAAGCATACCTGTTGAAAAAGGGTGAGGAAATGCTTTACCCCGTAAGCATAAGGAATTAAAGCAAACCAAACATTTATATATTTAGATGGGTTGGAATTTATTGCCTGGTTTTAAAGGTAAGTTTTGTTGTAAGAAATACGACCAGTAATGAGTTTCAATTTGTGCCGTTCCTAACAAAATCAGTCTTACAGAGAACATGCATTAGCCTAAGAGAGAAAAAAGTAAGCATGGATTACCTGCTTGCAGCAGAGGAAGATGTTGTGGATGAACCCCCTGTGCCAGCATTCTCTGGACCAGTCCTGGATGCAGTTGATGAGCAGGTCGTACGATCGGTACATGGGGAACAAGGGGTACTTGATGAACAGGACGAAGAAAAGGGCCTCCTGGTACTGGGGAGGCCATTGTAGGAGTCTTTCTACCAGCTGATTTAGGCCTGTAGTCTTGCTCTTTGGTGCAACGATTTGCTTGGGTAAGAGGTGTGGAACATGCAGAGCGCTGCAGTGCAGGTAGTTTGGTACCTAAGGTGGGCAAAGTTTCTTGATCTGCATTCTCCACAGAACTAGACAGTAGGTTATCTGTAGCTAGAATTGAATACAACTATTATAGTCCACAGCTAGGGATGACCCCTAATGAAAATTAAAGCTAGTGACTGGATTTGATAGCTAGATTCCAGGACCAACTGAACTTGAATCATATATTAATAAGCATCTGTCTTTCCTGGATACTTTTAGCCAAATGATTCCAAAACAGTAATGAGAAGGAATGTTCCACAGAAATCCATTGACAGCAAGCTTAAATTAGGTCACAACAGGCAGTAACTTGACCCTTATTTTTTCTCCTTTCTCAAAAGACTTTGAGTTGGCAGCATGGAAGCATCAGTCTTAAAGGCAACAGGAGGTACAAGCGATCCTCCCTAGAAAGTATTATAATTTGCAGTTGTGGCACAAATCTAGCCCAAGGTGTTTTTTCAGTTTAGATGTACCTGGGGGTTAGCAGCAGCCTTTCATGTCTGACATCTGCTTATCAAACTTGGAACACTAAAGCACCACAAGAAGCTGCTTCCACAGACCATCTAAATCAGTTAGGCAAGGCCTAAAATATCTTTGAGCCATCTGCTACCAGCTGAGGTAGCAGTAATAGCTGGAGCACTAAAAGAAAAAAAGTCCACTGTGTAACAGGACCTCAAACTACCTCTGTGGTTACTAGTACTGAAGTAAACCGTCATGGCAATTAGACATGTCAGTCTTACTGGCTTAGGCAATTGGTATCAAACATTTCCTTTTAATAGCCACTTACATCAGTTAGAGGGACAAAATGCTTCCTTGATCTGCTACGGATCTTAAAAGAGCTTAACTGGTCTCAGCTTTGATTGTAAGATGTCTCAAGAGGTCTGTAAGTTGCCTGCATTCAGTGACTGGTGTGGAGACATACGGAAGCATTACTGTTAATATGCTTGTTCATCAAGACCAATTGCAAAGAAACAGTTCTGGTCCAGGCCTCAGAGCCACTATCACTTACAAACTGACAAATAAAGGGGTAAAAAAAAATGGATTTAAACCCAACACTGCACTTGGAAGTGTACTCTCTCCACAATTCTAACCCTTCCTCTCATTACAGGCTCATCTCTACACCCTCCTCATTTCCACAAATTGGGAATGTCTACATTTAGCCTGGGCATATTATGTACTGCAGGTCTTTGATTCTATTCCAAATCTCTTTTGTATGTATTACTTTAAAGCCATTACAATACCTTCATTTGGCCTCTGATTTTCATCTTTACCATCACTGACTTTCATTTTCCCAGAAACTGGCTCCTCTCTGCTCTTCTCCTTGCTCTCATACATCTTGCGAATCACCGAGGTAGGTGTGAAGGAAGGAGACAGCTGCAGAGAACATAGTAAAAAGCAACACCTTTACTCAATGCTCATTATCTAGGCCACCCTTAGTTGTGGGTGGACACCAATTCTAGCACATCTTTCCCATTTCAAGCTCTTCTGAATCAGCCACTGTGTGCCCACAATTTTACTTCACAGCTTCATGCTATGGTTTAAGCACTTCTCTTCAGCTTTTGCAAGAGTCCAGCACCTTTATTGAAACCAGCAGATGTTTGCAAAGTTAAATGCACATTTCACAGGCTTGAAAAAAACCAGACGAGCTGTATTTTAAATTACAGCTGTTTCCTCCTTGCTACTGGCTCTGAACAGCAACAGATCCTACACAGCTGCCTTACCTGTATGAGCTCAGGGCTGATGGATCTGCAGAGAACTATTGCCCATTCAGTTACAGAGCATCTGTGGAAGCCACTCATTTGGTATACAAACAGAAGTGCTTATTTGATTTAGCAGCTGAGTCTGTTAGTCCTGAGCTGCAAGCAAGTACTTGACTGATCTAATGTAGATCAAAGCAACATTCTACACAGTACTGAAGGCAGCAAGGCTACAGCTTGGCTTTGAGATTTTGTTTGTTTGCAAAGCAACTTTAAAGCTCTCAAGTAATATTTCAACCTCAGACACTTAGATCAGTCTTTTCATACCAGCATTCTCTAAAGTAGCTAATGGCTTTCAGCAACTGTCTTCTGAAAACTTAAGTACCAGAACAGAATGCCTGAGTTTTCATAGTTTTCTTTCTTTTGTTTCAAAAGAGGCAATATTAATGGTGCTTCTTCAGTTTTGGAAGATACAGTGCTCAGAGAAGGCCATTTTCCAAAGTGAAGAAAGACATTAGGTTAAGCACAAAGCAGAATTTGTTCTTGGATCATGCAGCCATTGACACAATGTGAATATGATTGTATCTCTATGGCCTCCCTTTCTCCCATCAATTTACTATTGTTATAACCTAGTTACTGAAGACACTTTTACAGCTTTCCCTGCAGTCGTCATGCATTAGGTACTAACCATGCTAGTGATGGATGCTGCAGGGGCTGGAGAAGATGCATTCCCTCTGTGTCCAGGCGCAGGTGATTTAGTCACTCGTTGCTGCCTGTTAAGGGACAAAAAGCTAATAAGCAGCAGCTCTACTCTTGGCACAGGATGAAAAGCAGAATTGCCAAGAACCAAAACAAGCTTGAGTGCCTGGTACTAATATCTAGTGAAAGACAACACTCATGTTAAATCAGTTGACAGTGAACCCCTTACATTTTGCAGTCAGACACTCACCTGTTTCTGTAGCCATCTCTGCTTTTGTCCATTTGTGGTTTGCCAAAGCCATGCTGATAGAAGTTTGCTGCCTGCATGGCTAAGTCATGTGGTAATGCCAGTCCCTCCAATGCAGCTTGCTGTATTTCCAAGGGACTCATCTGAAGTAGAATGGTATAAAACACACAAATAAAAGACTGTATTTGGTTGGGCATTTTTTAGGACACTGAACATTTACTGCTGTAACTACTGGCTTCAAAGTGCCTGCCCACCAACAGCCATCCTTTTTATTGACAGACAATGAAGTCTCAGAGATCTTCCACTGGAGGTACTAAGATGGGTCCAATTGCAATGCGGTTTTGAAATTGTACTAGATTACTTGCATCCTCACACTCAGTGAAGTTAAGCAAGCGCAAACATCTGAATGCATCAGCTAAGTATGTGTTTCCACAAGTTAGTTCTAGATCACGCAGTATGAAAAGATGAAACAAAAACCATTTGATCTAACCTGTGAAGCAACTGGACTCATGGGCTTCCTTACACCTGGAAATGGATCACCAAGCAATTGCTGAGAACCTTGTCCAAAACCTAAAGAACATTCAACAGTTGTATTTGAAAGGACTAACAGTTTCTTTTGTTAATACATAACATACATCCTTAAGTTCAACAATTCTACTTCATTAAGGATTTCTTGGGAAGGCTCTCAGCTCATCCCTTTAAGCCTACAGGCAGCTTCATTTCTTCCTTGTCACTAGGCTGTAGAGCTACAAGGAGGCTACCATTAGTGCTTTACAATACAAATGGATAAATAGTCCCTGAAAATTACTTTCTTATACAGTAACTGCACACATTACTCCACACCATTATTTACTGTGAGGTCCAGTTGATCCATCACAGACACCTATATTTTTTTGGAGATTATCTTAACACTAGAGGTTACAGCGTAAAAAGGCATCTTGCACTCAGGCAGACATTGACCCAGCTGCCCACCAAGTGCCAGAAATCTATCCTCCTGTAAATTATCCTTTAAAACTCAAAAAAACCCCATCTGTTTTGAAACCAGTCTCACCAATGGGCGAAGATATTCTATGGCGCAGGTAATCCGCAGAAGCAGCTCGGGTTGGAAATACAGGTGGGATAGGGGGAGAAGGTGCTCTTTGTGTCACTAAAGAGGATGCAGGCTCCAAACCACCTATGAGGCCACTTAAGACATTTGATGAAGCAGGTCTGGTAATGGGTGGGCCAAGAAGCTCCTATGAATAAGCGATGAAAGAACATTGAGTATGATCAATTTATACAGATGAGCTCATTTCACAACACTACAGGCTATGTTATTTATAGCAAGTTGAAGAGATGAGGTGGACTTGTGCAACTAGATACACCAATTCTGGATTGCCCTTACAATCAGGCACTTGGCCAGGTTTTCAAGTTGTATCATGGGAAATGGCATGACAATCAAATTTCTACTGAACTAGTAACCAGTTCTCTCCCTCTAGAGTCATGTCTGGCTACTGATCCTATAATTGCCTTAAATCCCTTAATTTCAAATAATTTCTTTTCTTCTCATTGTGGATATGCTTTGAAGTACTTTCCTCCCTCCCCCCCCAGGAAATACCTGCAGAATATTCTTTGATAGAGGCTGGCCTGGCATCTCTGGAGGTGACATGAGGTGGCTCTCAAGGCTCTGCTAAGAAAATGAACGCATTGCAAATGAGCTGTGGATTGTCTCCTGATGTGCTTGCTGCATCTGCATTTGTCTCAGTATCAGAAATAATTTCCCTTGTTCTGTTAGAACCATAATTTATGCATCAGTCAAAATTCCAGCAAAGCTGAGGGATGAGCTGGCTCACAGATCTTTCCTAGTGCTAGGCTGCACACAGGTAGCTGAATGTGCCATAATCAAGTTTGAGATATATATATTTATATAATTGTGTAAATTGGAGATGAAACATTGGGCCAAGTGGTCATTGAAACAACACAAACACCTTTCAGCTCGTGCATATCAATTAAGCTGTATTTCTATGCATCAAAATTACATGTCAGTGTAAAGGGATGTCAGAAACTAAAGTCTTGACTTAAGTGGGAAATCCGCACATTCTTCAAAAGGCAGGTTTATATTCTTCACTATCTTTCAGGGAATTGGGATGAGGCTGAAAGTCCTTGTGCCTAGTTCAGCAGGAAAAGGTTTGCTCTGTTGTTAGATGTGTTATATGGTGCCAGTAGTAACAATTGGTAGCTTCAGAGTCCAGCATACTGTTTAGGCAGCTAGTGGCAGGATGAAATCTTACACTGCAATCTCTTCCAGTCTAAAGCTCAGTATTGTCTTTTGTTTAATATTAACCTTTCAGGTAACAGATATTCATTTTAGTTTTATCTTGGTCCAAATAAATTTAAAATCCAAGTTAAGAAATATGAGAGTGTGCACTGACATACCTCTATTAAAACAGGTCACTAAAGCAAGACACCTGAGCTACAATTAAGCATTAGCTGTAACCATACTACAAACATTTTAAGAGATGCCTTTCAACAACACAAAGGCAACCATTAAACTAACACTAGTGAGTCTCCCATGAAGAGCAGACTGATGCCTGTTATACAGACAATACCTTTTCTACAGATGTACTTGGTTTTATTAAGTAAGGTTCAGACAGGATGAGTTCAAGTGTAAGAGAATGTTAGACACTAATCAAAGCATCCTCTGTAGAAGATTCAGCCTTTCTGTAATACGAGATTTTTTGGAGGGCAAGTGTTTATAGTTTTCAAGTCCAGGTATTCATCTTTTGGATTAGGTATCCACTTAAGTCCATTTTCAAGGTGGCACTCAGACTTCTCACATAGTATTAATGTTCTGGGACTTTTAGAAACTTAACATGAAATCAACTCTGTGAACTCTGAACTGAAACACACTTAATTTGATTAACTAAAAGGACCTAAGCACTTCCTTACCTTCCCCTCCAAGCAACAGTATCCTAAATGTAAGCCTACATTTAATATCATGCTGCTGTATCCAGTCCTGGCTCACATTATCAGAGGGGTTATGTAAGGGATTTCCAGTTCATAACCCATGTCTTAGCACAGTTCAGGAGAGCCAGGTGTCTGCTACTTACATTGACTTTGGGCTGCGAAGGTAGAGTCCCACTTGCCTTCATACTGCTGACCAGTTTATTAAATGCAGTCATATCTCCATCTTTCTTCATCTGTCTGGAGCCAGCAACATTCAATGATTCCTCCATCTGCTCTGCCATAAACGGAGTAGCAATTTTTCCCTCTTGATCCACTTTCAGACCTTTTAGCCCAGCTTCAACTTCTTCCACTGAAAGTACAACTCCTGAATGTGCTGAGAAAGAGGAGAAAGAACAGTAAATCATAGTTCTCTCATGCAGGTCTTGAATACAAGTTGTTTGAAAACAAGGAACAGACAAACCCTTCTCTTCTGATAGTCACACTGGCTGCCAAACCATGTCTGACTATTCATCTGACAACTTTGTTCATTTTCAATTAAGAAAGCTCCATTTACTTTATACTCAAGGAGAGACAGTGTAAGCATTAAACTGTCAGAAACCATCATAAGTAGAGCAAATACATACCTGGAGTATTTAAATGCTTTGGAGACTCAGTTACACACTTTGTTGGGTGTGTGTAAAGTCTGAAGTAGATTTTTCTTTCTCAGAAGTTAAAGCCACTACAGTAAGATTTCACTGGTGTAACCAGAGTAAGGTACAAGTGTTATTAAGCAGTACTTTTTCCTCTGGGTATACATATATAAGCATCTACCAGTGCCTGACGTCAAGGCTAGATGTGCTTTATGGACCAGCTAACACAAATCACAAGGGATGACACCTTAAGAGAAAAGCAAGAGACAGGAGCATGCCATGGGTTGCTGTAGCAGATGCTGACCCAAAGAAATAAGATATACTGGAAATTTGGGCAAGAAGGTGGAGCAAAGAAGCAATGATGCAGACATGCAGTATGAAGCATGAGGAAAAATATGATGCTGGTGAAGAAAAGTTGACCTGAAACCTCCACAACACTCGAAGAACTGTACAGCATTTTACGGGATACAGAAACGACATCAGGTACTTTTGAGTGCATGAAGCTTCCCCAATGTTCTGTTCGTTCATCCTTTGTTTGCGAGGATCAAAGCCCAGAAAGCTTTTAGTAGGGAAGTCAGAGTAAGCAGAATACACAAGACTTGCACTTCCATTTAAGTCAAGTTATGAAAAAGTCCTCCACATGTTAGCTGACACTCCATACTTCCACTGGATGCTTACAAATATTTACAGTGCTTGGATGCTTTCCTTCCTAGTGACACATCAGAGCACCATTACTTTTTGTTCAGTCCAGTTTACATGGCAATACATGCTGCTTGCCAGAAGGAATCAATTTGGAATTAGATCTTGCCATTTCAAAGAACACATGCATTTTGTACCCTCCATGCATGCTATGGGCCCAAACATGCAAATCCCTAACTTGGAGGTGCCTTTGAACATTAAGTTTGAAGTCAGCCCTGAATTCTGTTTCAAACAGCTGATCATAGCCAAAGCGAATCCTAACAGACCAAGTTCCCTAGAATCCTGTGATTCTGGCCAGGTTGGCATAACTAAGGCAAATCTGTTCATATTAATTAATGCAGTCATCAGCGAGCACAGACACTGTACTTCAAGTGGTAGCAAGTCTGGAGAAGTTCAAGTTTACAGTATGCATTTGAAAAAACTGACATCCTCAACCCATTGTTCATCTTCTTAGATACCGACACTTGATGAACCACATTGATCCATTTTAGATGCCTGCAAGAATGACTTGCACTAAAGTTTTGGTAGGTCCATTATAGATGCTTGCAAGAATGACTTACACTAAGGTTTTGGTAAACCCAGAGTTCAAATGCCACAGTTTCAGAGCTGAGATTACCATTCTCCAATCTGAAAACGTAAATGACATGAACAAAGCTGGAAACTCAGATCAAGATTTACACCATCTTTTGATTATTAATGGCCAGTAAGGCAGTCTGATAAAGTCCTGATGTCATCCTGTGAGTAGGATGAAAAGAATCAGGGATGATTCTCACAAATGAGATCTGTTGAATATTGGGTTTCCAGTAGTGTAAGTAAACCTATAGTACTTCCTACTCCTGGACTTAGCAGCTGAAGTTTCCAGAATACCAAGCCTCTTGCCTTGAGATACTGCATCACCAGAACTTGACAATATCTGAAGAGGCACTTACTGCTCTCTCTAAGCTTTTCCTTGTTGGCTGAAAGACTTGAGAGAAGAGGTTTTAAGTCCACTTTGGCTTTCTGTAGCATTTCTAGGATGTCCACTTTGTTTTCAGAGTGGTCTTCCAATGGAATGGGAGCAAAGTAGTTTCCAGAGTTCTGGCCAGGGGACAGAATGGCTTGCTCTAGACCTGAAACAGCAAAACCAGGAGCACTGCGACATCAGTTTACCGACCCAATGCCTCAAGATGAACATACACTGGCAACCAACTTCAATATGGCACTGACAAGTTACGGCTGGCACCCCTTGCCCGAGATCAGCTGGAAAGTCATCAGAAAAGTCATTAAAAAGCATAAGAAGAACAATTGTTAAAACATAATTTACAAGCTGCTTACTCTGAGAGCTTCAAGAGGAACATCAAGTGCTTAAACTGGGAGAATTCACTGTCCTAAAGCTTTCTCTGCCATGTTTTTATTGAACCAGTAGGAAGGTGTACAGAAGGAGGGTACCTGACCCTGAACCGTTCCAGTCTTACCTGCTAGCCTCTCCAGTTCCTCATGTGGTGTAGATCTCAAGCTGCTTGACCGACTTCCAGAGCGACTAGGATTAGAAAACCACCTGCTGAACCTGCTGGCAGACACTGAGCCTTCCCCCAGCACATCTTCTATCATCTAGATTAGGGAAGGGAAAAAGATAATCTTTTTTGAAGCAAGATCAGCAGCATTTGAGAAGCTTCACTGTGCAGTCACAATTATTCTCCTACAGATAACTTGATGCTGTTCCAAAAGTTTCAAAGCTTTGAACTGCCTTTTTTCCTTCCAGTAAGGCAGCATTTACATAGCATAACCCATCACATGTCTTATTTATACCAAATATTTGTTCAGAGTAAAACTGTAACTGAACCAGTCTAATCGGGGCATTCAAAGACCACTAAGTACACCATTTCAAAATGGATGTGCTCAAAATGAGACATTTGCCACAAGAACAGATTATAACAATGGGTAATTCTGAAAGTCAGGCAGCTCAGGGCTCATCCCTGTTGCTGTACAGAAAGAGTTCTCTGAGCCATTAGATTTTCTGTAATCATGATTCAATTCAGTTCCTGCACTGCCTAAGGACTGGAATGAAGTACAAAGACTACCCCCTGACTTGCAAGTGGCCCAGAAGGGCTTGGGGAGAAGGCCAGTAGCTAAGGGCTACTTGCTTGCACTTCATATGCTGAACCATTCTGGGAATAAGAAGGCTGCATTCAAACCCACGGAGTCTGCAGCAGCAGCTAGCACCTTCTGCCCCCAGGCAGAACTGAGGTCACCAAGAAGCTCCACAGTCTGTCAGAAGTCATTACAGTTTATAGCAACTGTTCCCTTCTTCGGCTTACAAGTATTTAAAAACTAGTACGTTATAAAAGTGAACTCAAACTGAAGCTTCTCCTACCTTGCATCCAGTTAAAAGCCTGCTCAAAAGGCACCATGCAGCACATTTACTTCTAGAAAAAAAGAATAGCTTCCTTCTACCAGAGAAGTTTGCTCTGAAACATGGGGCACTCAACACCATTTACAACAGCAAAACCAAGATAGTATTCATCCATTTGGTTTTGGCTGTTCGACATGTTAGAAGGCAGCTAAGTCAGGAAATGTACAAATCTATTGTAACACTTGTCACAAACACATCACCAAGACAAAGAAAGAGCATGACAATACGCTCTGGCTACTGTGACTCAATTGCTTTTGACAGACACCTGCCTACTAAAGTTCCATTAACAGGTATTTTGTGACTTGTGAATTCCTTGCTTTTGAAAGGAGACACCATCTTGCTGATACACTGGAAATGAGACTGTCAATTCTAAAGACATAATTTATATCTTCCATAGGGAAAACAAACTCTTCACTACATATTTGTCAAATTACTGTCACCATAGGATGAACCTTTTTTAATGCAAGCAGCTTTTTCACATTAAAGACTAAGTAAGGCTTCCATTTTTTTAAAACCATAACGTTTCTAAGCTGTATCAGATCAGTGTCTTTGCTGTCAGGATACAATTTAAAAACAAACCACATTTACTCTTCTATAATACTAAGCTTTTTACTCAAATTCCATCTACTAATCAGTTATACAATCTAGAACAGTCAAGAATAGCTTTTCTTCCTAGTGCTGGAGAGGCCTGAACAGAATCAATTTGTAAGTTAGGCCCATGCTTAGTCAGCACTTGCTGGACCTGCTTTGCTCTTCTTGTGGCGAAGACAAAAAAGCACATAGGGAAAACCAGACCGATTACAGCTTTCATACTAAAAAGCAAACACCGACCATCCACTATGACCCCTAGAGATCAAGTGTTCAAGAGCTGCACACCATCAACTGAAGTACCAGAATCCCAATCAAATCATGGCTGCAGCTAAAAACCCACATTGGAAAACACTCATGGTGTGTCATTCTTATTCATGGTCTTGCTACTAGCTCCTAAGTACCAGTAGCATTCCACCTGTAACTTAGCTGCACCGAATATCTACTAGTCACATGAATAACATTCTTCAAACATGCTTTTGACTGATCAGTATGCCATGTTTGTTTTTGTAACACTGTAGTAATAGCCTGCAATAATGAACTGACCACAACACAGAAGTCTAAGCAGTAAAGATTCAAACCCTTTCAGACACACATCATTTCAGCCACATTACTGGTACCAATGAGAACACAACTATGTCAGTGACAATATTTGTCAGGTGTCTCCAGGCTTGCCACCTCCCAGAAAGCTTCAACAGAACATCCCATTTGCTGTGATTGCCAGACTTAAATGCAAAAGGTTGCTTTGAGCTATACTAAATTTGTACACTGGACCTTCTCTGAACAGATCTATAATGCTTCCAAAGAAGACTCATCCAGGATGCTATTTTGAGTCTTCAAGTAGTGATCAAAGAAAGGACAAATAATCAACTAGCTTGTCTCACACACCTTCTTGGGAGGTAGAACCAGTCCCAGGGATAACACTTGAAAGTAACATCCTAAGACTCCAAAGCTAAATCTCTACAAGCTTATCTTAGACTTACACACCACATAAAGCAACTTTCACAAAGCAACAAGTTCTAGCTTTCACTGAATGCAGCAGCAAAAATGCTTCTCATGAATAAAGCCAGTCTTAAAAGGAAAACAAACAACCCTCACCGAAGCCAGCCCAGGAACACTTTTATCCAAGTTAAAGAACTCATTGAAGTCAAACTCTCCTGGAGCTGGTTCTTGTAAAACAGCTTCCCTAGGAACTTCTTGATCTGCTGGCGTTTCATTTGCAAGGACAGTCTGCACTTCATCCTCTTCCGCCACTCCACCATTGCATTCTATCCCTTAAAGAGAAAAATCAAGTGATTGCTGAGTCACTGAACTTCACTATTTCCTGTGGGAACAGTGCCTTAATAGTCAATGCATTTGACTAGGAATTAGAAGCATAAGACCAATCTAGCCACCTATGTGATACTTCACCAGTTACATTGTGCTGGTTGAAGTCTGCCACAACAGAAACTAGCACCCACTAAAACTCCTAGCATAGAGCTTCTAGTCTGTAATTAAGACTGTCTACTTCAAGAAAATAAGAATTGCCATTGAATCGTGTAAACAATTGCATCCCAATCAACCCAGGAATTATGAAGAACATGACAGATGTCACACCAAGCAGAGATAGCTGTTCCAGTAAGTTAAGAGCTGTTGCTGTTTTTCCATCAAGAATCCTTTAGCAGCAGCTGCCTTCTCCCTAGGTGTCCCTGAGAGCAGATTCCCCAAGAGCTGGTACTTGACATGAATTCTTGTTATTGCCAACACATGACAAGTATTGCTCCTCCTCCTCCAGCAGGAACAAGTCCCATGTTATTTTGAAGACTCAATAAACTTGCATGGGTGCTGTAAAAGCTGTGACAATTACAAACCTAGCACACTTGAAACTGTAGTACATCTTAGTTAAGTGAATACACAACTAAACCTAAACTCCTCAGGTTTAAGTTGTCCACCTGCAGAATTTCTAGCATTAAGAAGTCACTTCTCTTGCCTCAGAGAAGTTTATACTGCAGCTTTGCAGTGGTAGTAATAATTGTAGACTTAAAGTCCAATAACAGCAAATTCAGCCAGTCTCCAAATTCAGCTTTAAGCTACATTTCTGCCAGCTGTAGGTCCAACTCAGTGTTCCTAATGATAGTATTACTGTAAGTAAAAATATTTGAAGTATCTCAGGGTATTAGCTTAGTTTAAACCAAGCCTTTAGCACCCAGCAGGATACAAATATGGACAAGACCCTTTCAATAGCCTACAAATTCCTGATACCACTCAACACCCATACAAGTTTCCTTCCCAGCCTCTCAGTCCTGCCTTTTAGAAAAACAGCATTTCATCACTTAAAGGTATTTGGAATCTGAAAGATCACTTATGGGCCTTACATCTTCTGCTTGAGGATGACCAAAAGCTGAAGTTTAAGTGCAAGTTTAAGAAAAAGGTTGGTAAACTGCATTATTCTTTACACTTGCCTGACCTGTAACAGTCACCTCTACATCCAGCAACATGCCACAGTAGCAGACAAGCTTTGTCAGATTTGCCATTACCTTCTTTCAGTGAGGCCGTGCGCCGTCTTGTGCGCTTTCTACCTTTGTGATCTTCCTCCAAAATTTTATCATCAAAGCCTGTGAGCTCAATGGTTTCAGACTGACTTGTAGGACCAGCAGAGAACCACTCGGGTTCCTCTTCAGTGTACGAGTCATTCCTCCTTCGCTCCCCAAAGACACGTTTGCTGTCACCAAACTCCCTCTGAAATGGGATGTTGAAAATATTAACCATAAAATGATGTTTCACAAGATTCCTCCATGACCTCAAACAAGTGACAACCTCTTCACACCAGTTCCATCTTTCTTTTCTAAACAAGGTTAATACACACACTCCATGTGCTCAGTAACCTTTTCAATTTTAAGCTTTACAGTTGAATTTCTGCTTCATTACACTGAAGGCTACTGGTCTGCAAGTACCTGTATAAACTCAGTTTTGCATCCCGAGTTAGGCTAGTGGTTCCTCCTTTAAAAGAAAAGCAAAAAAGCCTGAAAGCATGAAAGGCTTCCATCTGCTAGGTTAAAGACAACCCTTCATTGACAACTGCTCGGTTAAGAACTACAAGTGAACTGTTAGACTTTTTAATGTCTTGCTATTAAGCCTACCACAGGCCAGGTTTGTGAAACACACAGTATTAGACACATGCCAGTTAAGCAGTCTAGAGGACTCAAAACTCATTTTGAAGCACTAAGTGCTCACCCTCTACACTACAAGGGTACTTTAAAGAAGAAATGGCCTGCTTGCGTGGCACACAGCTGCTGTATGCAGTCAGCCTGCCTCCGTTGCTTTTAGAGGAAAGTGTCCAAAACCTCTGATTAAACATGCAGCCACAAAAAGAAAGAACAAACCCTGAAGCGTTTGTCTTTGTAGTCCCTCTCTCGATCTCGGTCTCTTGCATCTCTAGAGTCACGTATGTCCTTCTCACCACCTCGGTGGTCTTTGTCAAAGTTGCGAGAAGAGATTATTCTTCCACTGCCAATCCTACGGCCACCAATAACACGGACACCATCATTCTCCTTTTCTAATGGGCTTCCCGAGCGCCGTGAGCTAACAGCTGCAGTTACATGACAGCCACCTCCAAAGCTTCGCCTTTGTGGGCTTAGGACTACATCCAGGTCATCTTCTTTCACTCGCTCCCTCGGATCTACAAGTCAAAGACCAGATCAAAAAGCACTGAAATTTAATGTACTGGCAAATATAAGCTAGTTCTCTGTGTAATAACCTTCTGGTCCACAGCCTCACTGCTATTCTAGAGCTTTTTGAAGGAAAACACTCAGGACTTAATTTTGCAAAGCCAATCTAGCCAAGACTGCAGGAAGTGCAGAGGGGAAAACTAATTAAATTTACAGTTGGATATTGAGGAATTGTTGCAGTCTCCTAGGAAGTACCTGTTTTCCTACTACAGACCTAAGTACTTAGTCTTGAACTGTAGAGAAATTGCACCCAGCATTTGCATTATTGCAGATATACTTACTAGCATACAGCAAGAATAGTAGGATATAATAACTGACTGCTATTGAAGTTTGTTCTTAGATAAGTTACCAGAAACTACAGTCAGGCCAACCAAGATTTTCTTGACACTTATTTTGTGCAATCAATCAATTAGAGAGTGTGTTGCCACAAAAGAAAGGTTTTGCCAATGGCCTATACTCGGTTTCGAGTCTTGTGCTCTAAGAAGGCACTTACCTACTATCCTACGCATAAGAGAAGTCCGATCTAAATCCAAATCTTTTTTAAAGCTTTCAACTGGTGAAGTTCTTCCTGAAGTTGGATATAAAGATGCATGCCACTTCTCTGGATCCCACACCCCATCACTATGAAAATAAAATCACAGGATTGTTTGCTACCTTGGAGTCTAGCAGATGGTTCATAATACTGCTGCTGTAAACCTAGAATTTACTGACCAGAAACCTGTACAAGAGAAACGGCTTTCATATGCAGCTCCTAAATCTCTGCCTTACTATACTTTATTATATCACACATGGTACTCTGGATCCCTTCTGTAACAGTAAGGAAGCCTAATACTCAGAATCAGACCATAAAGCGGACAACGTGTGATTTGGTGAAGTCTGCCTGGTACACTGGAAAACTAACAAGTAGATCATAGACTTGTACACTGTCATTTCTTACTAAGAAAATGTTACCTCAATCTCATACTTGTACAACAAATGAATCCAAAAAGTAAAGATACTGCTGTTTAGCAAATTAACAAACAAGCCAAGAACATTCTCACCCTCATTTTTAAATGAGGTACTGTCAACATGGGAGAGTAATCCATCAAGCAAGTCAGCTTGTTGCAACATGACCCAGTTGGTCTGTGCTATACACCCCTCTATATTATTGGTAGTTGTCCTACGGGTCTTAACACTTGTGAAGTTATTTTCCGCTGGATCCCATATTATAATCTTTGTTCAAAGCACAAAATTCCTAGCTAGAGCACTAAGCCTTTCCTAGTAGATTAGTACCTCTGGAAACACTATCATACACTAAACTTATGTATCCTGCATCAGCATACGTGCACTTAGTGAAGTATTTTTTGCAATTTAAGCTTTCATTTTGAAGGAACTGTACATAGGTTTTGCATAATCAAGCCAATACCTGTCATATTTTTCAGAAAGACAAGAAGGTCTTTGCTTAGAGTAGGGACGCTCTTTAATATCCAGCAGTTCCTCCTACAAAAAAAGAAAAAGAGGCAAGAAGTTAGTTTCAGTTCCCACCCAAACAAGTTTCAAGTGACAGAATCTGTTCCAGACTACCTGCTCAATGCAGTGTTTTAATTTGACAACCCAAGTTCCCCAATAAGTCATTTCACTTGCTGTGAAATGCCACAGTGTAAAGCTGACATTAGACAGCAAGCTTATTTTTCAGTTCTTCTAGGTCACACTTAGTCCTTCAAAGGCTGCTTGCATCATACATGTTAACCTATTCACTTCCCTGGACACTTTGGGTTATAGGTAAGGCTAGCACCATTGCTAGTGGAGCAAGTAAGTTCAATGAAATAAATATTGCTATGTTCAATGCTGTATGAGTTACAGTAGGTAAAGAAAAGCATTATCACAATACCAGTTACTAATGTGGATCTGGAAATTCCAGACAAGCTTGCCATTTCTGACTATCACCCATTCCAAGACATCTAAGTGCATGCTATACAATTACCCACTCTAGCCAACACCAAATCAATGCTGAATGATTACTACAGTTTTTCCACTTTCCACCAGCTTTCAAATACAGTCTGTAGTTTACTATTGCATACTCCTTAGCAGTTAGTCATTTGAAGCAGAGCAGTAATCAATCTACAGCCTCACTGCAGTCTGCTCCATTTAAAAAGCATTATTAATGGTGTGACTATCGGTGCTTTGAATCATCATCAACTTGACTGCAGTCAAGATGCACATTTCTAATTAAAAGCTTACTCATTCTCCCTAGATTACCTTTCTTCAATCTGCCTCACTCCCAACTGTACTGAAGTGATTCAGAACTGTGCAGATATCAGTGGGCAGCTGGAAGGATAAAGAGATCCAAAGAGCAGACACCACATATCAGCCAAACTGAAGAAGAAAGTCTCTTTACCTTTTTCCAAATAATACAATATTGTCTAGAGCTTTTAAGTCATTATCATTGCATGATTAAAATCAGCTCATTAACTAGGTGAGCTTGATACTTGAAAGTTTCCAGCTGGCAGCTTCGTAGCCAAAGATCTCAATACACACTCACATATATACAACCAAACATCACCCTGTGCTAGTCTTCAGCAAAAAAGGGAGAGACTGGTCTCTCTGCCCACAGATTCCCAAAATAAACCAGTGCTGTAGTAAGTGCATCAGGCTATGGTAGTATTACAAGCATTAACAGCACTGTCCATCACTAAACTTGAAATTGCCCATTTTGTTGGCCACGAGAGGGAGTCCATAGACTCTCCATCAGATCCTACTGCAATTCCTCCACTGGGATGAGGTAAATTTGAACTGTTTCTCTGCTTTAGCTCATTAGCTGTGCATCCCAGGAGCAACAGCATCTGAAGAACCAGAAAAGACACAACTTGGACTATATAACACCTCTCATATTAGAGGATATTAATGCTGGCACTTCCAGGGTGTTTTGGGGTTGTTTTTGTGAATTCACACACCAGTAGTTTCAAGCAGATGGGGGAAAAGCACATTCTATTGAAACAGTTCAGAAATATTCCTACTATGAGCTGGTTTTCTACTGGCATTAAAGAAGAGAAAAGAAATCAGTCCCCTTTCCAAATCAGCAGCACATGTCCTGAACCAGCATTCCTCCCATCCCTAATCAGTAGGAAACTGGATCACATGAGAGTGCTTTACAATGTGATTACCTGAGCACCTCAAACCAGCTGCACCTCAAATGCTACATGTGAAATAAAAACCCTCCACCAAACACAAAACAAAAACACAAGACCAGAAAAAGCCCCAAACATGATGCAAGATCTTTTAACACAGATTTATTTCTGGTGTTTGACTTGAGACTTTTTGGAAACCAACAGATAAACCAGACTAGATGTGTTCTGGCACTAGTTTCACCACTTTATCCTATCAGGAACAATAGGTACTGAATTAACAAAAGTGAAGCTACAAATACACCAGTTTCAGTGTACAGCTACCACCAGCACTAGGTGAATACTGCCTAAAAAAGTAAACAGGCTATGAAGCTGCACTCAGTTACTAGTCTTGAGAGGAGCTGGGCAAGACTGAACTAGCACAGACACCTCTTCCCCAGCAGTGAAAGCTTAAACACAGCTCTTCTCCTTCACTTTATGGTTAACTGAATAACAAGGTCTGAGCAATAGGATATTTTGCATCTTAAAAGTGTACGTCTTCTCTAAGAAGTTATGTATCAGTTAGAAATTATGTTACAGTTAGAAAGTCATACTACTCCCACATAAGTTGCATCAAATCCAAAGCACTGTTTATTATTGATGTCTAGTCAAAATAAGCCAGCCCTACTACCTTGACAGAACAGAGACACAGTGATAAGTTCTTCTCCTTTTGAAAACCACCTGCTAGGAAGCTAGCAGCTCAGAATTCCTCAAGATAACACACTCAGGAACAGTACAGTCTCACCCTGTTCCACACTTCAGGCCATTTGTTGCAAAGTACCATAACTGATTTCCACAAAGCAATGACCACCTGTTCCCACAGCTTCCAGCAATGAGAAAATCAGCCATTATTAAAGGCTCCTTCTAAAGGCAAGTTTCACCAGTGGGACCAAAAACCCAAACCAGATTTAAACCTTATATATACATTCAAACCCACAGCATATCAAGCTCACTTAGTATTGAAAGAATCCTTGTTTACAAGTTACTCAGTTATTGCTTTTCCATACATGTATTTAGGTACCACAGCTAAACAAAAGCACCTGTACTGAAGTTCTAACACTAAGCATTAATTGGAGTCATAAGTGCTTAGGCTTCTAGCACCCAAACATGAGCAATTTTAAGACTACAAAAAGCCATTTTGGCAAACAAACTAAAGCTCCTGATAAAAATCTAGTGTGCTATACATTCCCAGGAAGTGGCATCTACTGTAAGGAAACATTCTGGTCAACTTCTCAAGGGAGTATGGCTGAAAACCAACTAGAACTATGAAACCCAAGTCTTGAGCAAGCTGGTAGAACAACATACTTCAGTCCCTACCATAATCTCTCCAGCACATGCTGCTAGGTGCTCAGATACTGAAATACAGTGGGAATTAAAAGTGTATCAAGGACAGGATTAACACAGCTACCTCACATTTAACAGGTTACACATCGTACACCACCTCACAAATCCTGATCTAGGCAAAGGCCTTCCTGCCTTCCCCTTAGTGCTCACCTCCCGCAGAACCTGCACCTCCCACTCCTGTGACCCAAAGCTCCATGCACAACTCAAAGCGGGAAGGGGAGAGAGCCCACCTTTGTGTAGCGATGTGGGTACTTTGGTGTAATTCTATTCAACTCCAGGAAAGCATCACCATTTTCAGTCTCTGTTAGGCCTCCTCTTTTATCCATGATTACTTCAAAGCCTTTGACCACGGACCTAATTAAAACAAAACCAAGCCGTCAGATTTTGAGGCATACGTTTCCAGAGAGTGCCTCTTCCTTCCAGTCTAAGACTATCTGCGACCTGGACACACCAGATAAGGAACGCGTTTCTCAACACTGCCTTATTTCTGCCTGTAGCTTCCCCACCCCAACCAAGCAGCTCCTGCTGAAGTGCCCGACCCGCTGCCGAAGCCCGGCCAGACCGGCCCCGCACTCGGATAGCAGTCCAGGTTCTAAACCCCTTTAGCGCAACAAAGATCCTCCCGTGGACACGACCGCGATGAACAGCGGAGATCGTCAGGGTCGAGGGAGCGGGGCCGCCGGGACCCCCCCCACCCCGCGTGGCGTGGAGGAAGCGCGGCCCGCGGCGCGGCCGAGGCCCCGTCCCGAAGCACCACAGTCGGGGCAGGAGAGGGTACGGCCGGCGACGGGGCAGGTGACTCAGCGGATCCTCACCTGCACCAGCAGCCCCCCCCCACGCCGGCAGTCGTACTCACCGCGCCGGCAGCGGGTCTCCCGACGGCGCTCCGCTGAAGGCCTTACAGCCGCCCGCGGCGTTTCCTGCTCCCGGCCACCGGCTCCGCTTCGCCCCTGCCCGCCCCCCGCCCCGGCGGCGCCCTGCACCGTGCTCAGACCGCCTCCCCCCCTTTGCGCGCCACACGCGCCCCGGGCCGGCGCCGTCCCCCTCCCGCCTCCGCTGAGCGCGGCTCCGGCCCCTCCGCGCTGGCTCGCGCGCCCGCTCCCTATTCGCCCGACTCTGTCTCTCCTCAGCCGCCGTAACCGGGGCCTTCCGCTGCCCACCCCGCACCCCTTTAATGGCCCGCGCGCAGGCGCGGCGGCGGGCGCGCGCACCGGGGCTCCCCCGCGCGGCGCCTGACCGGGAAAGGCTGGCGGCGGTGGGGCCGCGCTCTCCCCGTTGCCTGGCGGCTACGTCCCCGCCACCCGGTGCCCGTCGGATCGCCGTCTCACCTTGCGAGCGCTGCGGTGGATGAGGAAAGGTTCGGGAGGCCCCAAGGGCCCGCAGGCATTCTCAGCGGGCAGCCCTGCGCGGGAGGCTGCCGCCGGGAACAGCGGCGGCGGGACGTGGTGCGCGCCATGTGCCAGGCGCTGGGCACCGGGAGGCGGTAGCGGGGCCGGGTCCGACCTCGCAGCGGGCAGCGGCCGTGTTCCCGCGCCGCCACAGGCCCACGGCTGTGGAGAAAGCGCGGGGCGGGAAAAGGGCGGGAAGCGGCGGCCCGAGCGCGGTCCCCTCAGCTTTCGGGGCCGAGCCGACAGCGGCGGCGCAGGTGGGAGGCGCGGCTGACAGCTTCGTCCTCGTCCCGCACCACACGTTCCACGGCGTAAACCGCCGGCTGGGCACAGGTAGCTGTCACTGCCCGCCTGCCGCTGAGCGCCTTTGCCGTTCCCGCCCTGCGTGGCCCGTCCCGGCGGGGGGCGAGGTCTGACGGGGCCGGCCCTTAGCGTGCAGCAGCAGCGCGGGGCCCTGGCACGCCGCCTGCCAGCGGGTCTGTGGTTTAGAACACCGTTTCTCAGTCTCTGTCCACAGAGCTGGCGTTCCCATGGACAGCAGGGAGACGGTCGGTGTGGCTCATCCGCACCACCTGACAGATCCTGTAGTTGTTGCTAAAACATGCAGTGGAAATTGTCCACACCGTCAGTTGGAGGGATTCACTTAGTGAGGCATTCACTTGCTCCGTTCACCCGCGGCTCGGTCGGGGAGCAGCATTCCCAGCGCCCGCATCCCACCACCACGCACACCGTGCCAGCTGGTGCCCCGGTTTTCCAGACTCCTCAGGCAGAGAGGCAGGAGTGAGGACGAGGACACACTGATAGGATCTGGTGGACAAAACGTTTTCTTCCTTGATCGCTAATGAAGTTGAACGCCAGCATTACAAACTGTTTGCCTGTAGAATTAAACAGAAATAAACGTTTCCCGTTTTCCTTCGAGTGACAGGGCGCTGTGTCACAAGTGCTGGGACTCTTACAGCTTCATCTAGCAGCTTTGCTCTCTAAGCAGATACCTGCTGAGGGATGCTGGTAGCCAGCGGCCGAGCTGATGGCTGAGGGCCGTTGTGAGGTGCTGCAGACACTGCCCTTGGGACGCCGGAACGCGGTTGTGTTTCCCTGCAGCCTCTGTACTCGTCGCCACTTTGCGTGTTCCCCAGGCCGGTCCATGGTGAGACGCACGTTACCGGGCAATGGCTGTGGAGCCGCCCAGGGGTATAGAGCTGGCTTCGAACCTCCAGCCCTTCAGTGCCATAGCGCGCTCAGCCCCTTTCCTGCCCTTCGGCATTGCGGTTTATCCCCGAGGTCGGTAAATCTGTCCTGGCGGTGGCTGCGGCCCTGGGGCAGCCCCGGGGCCCGGGTACAACGCAGCCTCGGCCCTTACCGGCGCGGCGGCGGCGGCAGCAGCAGCAGCGGCACGACCGGGCACACCTCCTCGCCGCCGGGGGGCGCTGCGGCACCGCCGAGCGAGTCGGGGGCGCTCCGGCCGTTCTTCGCAGTGGTGGGCGGGGCTTGTCCCGCCCTGCGCTGAGGTACGGCGGGGTTGGGGTCCGCGCTCTCGGCTGCGGCTCTCCCCGGCGCTTCGGTGGCGTTCTGTTTCCCGGCCCGTGCGGAGCCGGCTTGCGGCGGCAGCGGGGCCTGTGCGGGAGCCGTGACGTCTCGGTTAGGGAGGGCAGAGCCGCCGGGCTCCCACTGTGGATCTTCGGCTTCCGTGTGGCGCTGCGGGGCCTCCGGAGCCTCCCAAGGGTCGCGGTGCTGGTGTTGCCTTCGCCCGCCCTTCAGGGCAGCCGGCCGGTTCCTTCGTTGGGAGGCCAGCACTGTGACCGCGGCCTCCAGCCCCTTGCGGAGGGGTTCAGAGCAATACTGCGCGGTCCTTGAGTCCTTAAGCACAAAAAGGCTTTCAGGTTATAATTCTTGTACGTCGAATGGAATTTTGTGCAGGCAGACTCTGATTGACTGCTGTAAGTTTTGGGTATTTTTTCTGTCGCACCGTAAACCTTGCACTTAGGAGGAGATTGCTGGTCGTAAGTTCAGGTGCTCTCACAGTCTTGCTCTCCATGAGGCCTCTGGAAAGCTCTGCGTGCTGGAGCTGTGTGGAATTCATTGTTTTATTAATTTCTGTGTGCTTGTGAAAGGAGAGAAGCTTAGGGGAAAAAAAGAAGTGAAAAGGAGTCTGTTTAGGTACTGGTTTTATCACCCTAGGTAATGAATTCATTTCTAAATAAGAGAGCATAACTTAGTGTCATCTTTTCATAGCATATTTCTAGCCCAGCTTTATTCAGGCAGGTGCTGCTGTTGTCTTAGGATTCAACCGGTTATGATTTTCTTACTAATAGATAATGTCAGCACAGTGTTCAGGTCAGCAAGGCTGTGAGTGTGCAGACAAGTAGATGCTTTTTGTGCTGAACATCTAGAATTGCATTGTTATTTGTATGCAGGTCAACTGAGTGGCATTTCTGTTAGTGTTAAGACACAGTCTGCGTTTAGTGTAGGGCTGTTTGATAGCTTCATCACAAGGAAGAAACTCGTGTTTTGTCCAGAGCTAATATACAACATTGCAGTGCAGAGAGTGTATTTGGTTACTGCAGATTTGCACCTAGAGCAAAATGACAATATCCAGAAGCGGTTGAGCACAAATAAGATGCTACTTTGTTAATGACTGTAATTTTATTTTTTAATGGCTGTAATTTTTATTTTTTCTTTACTTATGACATCTTAAACATTCCATGAGACAGAAGAAAGTTGAGACAGTCTCATGTGAGGGTCTATATGAAATGTTATTAACCAGAAAGTGTTTCTCTTAAAAAACAACAAACACACCACCCTGAAACCCATCACTAAACACAATTTCATGTTGGTTTACATTATCATAACATTCAAACACAAAAATGATGTTCTTGAGCTTGAGATCTTAGACTAGAACGTAAGATATTTGGATATAGCTGTGGGCCCAACCACAGGTTTATTCCATGGTGGTGTCAGTTTTCTTGTTCTTCCCATGCATTTATTTTGTAATTTTGCAGGGGATAAATGATCTGTCTTTGAGTCTCATTTCTCGTGGTGGCTTGTAAATTCTTACGGACATGGGCTGTCATCACTAGATACATGTAGCACATACACTGTTCAAATTTAGGCATAGTGTGTTTAAAATGGCATATGTTGGACAATAATTTGGTATTCACATACCTCAGACCTTAATGTGAAACTTTTACATGTTCTACCCAAGCTTGATATTTTGACTATTTTGTGTTCCATTGTCATTGTAGATGGTCAGACCAGGTTTGCTTTTGGGGCACATTGGATGGTTTTAAAGGGAGTTGAGCATAATACATCAATACAGGAACTCATGGTGAAAGCTATTTTACATATATTTAAAAATATCTAAAACTCTTCTTCAGCAGCGCATACCGTTGCCTTAACTGTACATCTTGATGTGAATGGAATTATTTTGTCAGCTGGATAGGCTCCTCTTCTTTCAGTTAACAGATAATATTTGATAGGAGAGCAAGAATTTATCTCTCACACAAGATACATGTCTTGTTTTCTTTCATTAGCTTTGGTTTAGCTCCTTGCAGCTTGCTGGAACAAGCCCAAATACTGTATTTCCTTCTCGGAGATTTTTTGTGTGTGTGTGGTTTTGTTGTTCCCCACCCCCAATGATTTGTTGTTAGCACTGTGAGTGTTTATTCTGCTGAACTCCTAAAAATTACTTGTATGGATTATTCCAATAACTGTGGAATCAGCATGTTTTTCTGGCTGTAGCCATAGTTTTCCTGCTCAGTTCAGGTGATTATTAATGTGAGACTTCAGACCGTCCCATTCTCTTGCCTTGTTAAGCAGCTCAAGAATGTGTTTGTGGTTCTAATATGCAAATTTTCAGGGTGGCGGCAGTATTTGTTTTAGAAAAGAAGCTTCAATACAACTGGTTCAGTGGGTTTTAGCTTTTTTTTTTATCATTCTTGTTTTCAGAAAATTGCTGAGACAAAATACTCAGAATTCATAAAACATACTTGTTTTTCAGATTAGAACTATGCGTGAAAGTAAACTATGATGGGAAAATAGACCAAATTTTGCTTTTTGATGGTAAATAGGTAAAAACTAAGAAGGGATTTTTAGTTTTATTAAAGCAACACATTTAGTTAAAATATGAGCAAAGCTGGAAGAGATTTCCTTGGAAAATAACTGGTTTTGTAAATGCATTTCATGTTAAAAGGGGTAATTCTCACTTCAGTTCCCTAGTCCTCAAGAGAATTTGTCAGCAATAGACAGAGTAGGTTGATATGTTGGAGGAAAAAAAGGCAGAAAAATATATTCAAATCTTCTCTGTAAAGGCACACTGCATGAACACACATGGGAGGGGAAGCACAAATGTATGTTAGTGCTTTTTCATTTCAACTTTAGAGGAGAAAGGAATTGTCTGTGACATGATTGCACTGAAATATGTCTTCCTGCTTGTCTTGGAGAAACAACCTTAAAATTCTAGATAGTGAAAAATGCCTGATAAAGACATAAAAAGGGGGTTTTAGTGTTTCATAGCCATCAGCTTCTAGATGTGATTGTATAGCTTTGTTGTAGATTAACTTGTTGAAATCATGCCACTTCTTTGCAGTTAATGTAGTTACACACAAAATATTTCTTCTTTTCTTTTAAGTTCAAAATCTCTGAAGATGCAAAAGATGCATATGAAGATGTATGAAATCAAACAACTACCTGGGTATGAGATGCACACAGCTGAGCAATCCATTGCTCCGCAGCCTGCCAGACATCAATTTCATGACAGAGGTCGTGACAATTTGGATGGAGTTTGGTATACCTGGCATCAAAGAAGAAGAGTAAAAGAATGCCAAATCAGGTGATAAATACAAAACATAATTTTCACTGAATGGAGCAGGGGGATCAGACCTGAAGAACTCTGGTTTTAGTAGTTTAAGTGCAGGCTAAGGCAAAGGGTTTTGTTCACAGGCATGCCAGACAGTTCTGAAGATATCTTGTGGTAATTTGAGGACATGCATTGGCACAGTCAAATTTCATAAATTTTTTACTTTCTAATGTAGAAAGACTAATGATTTAATCTTGCCCACCTCTTGTGTTTCTTCTTTTGTTTGTTGAAGGAATCTTGACAAAGGTGGGATGGCAATTGTTTAGAGATTAAAAGCCTAATATGTGTTGAACAAGTGGAGCTGATCTAGCAACTCAGACCTGCTGAAAGAAGGAGGGTCTGTTCATGACTGTGTGCTTTAATTAATTACCTTGTTTTCTTTGGTGCTTATTGGGGCCCTCTGTGTGCCAGCTAACTCTTAAATCCCTTTGGGAAAATAAAAAGGGGATAGGGGTGGGGGGAAGGGGGAAGGTGACAGCCTCACAGCCACACAGCCACAGATTAGGGAGTTGAGCTGGTACAAGGAGAAGCTGGCTGAGAAGTAGGACTGCTGTGGGGGAGGTAGGAAGAAGGAAGAGCTGCTGGTTTCAGGCAGGAGTAGTCATTAGACTGGCTGCTGTGGAAACAAGTCTGACTCAGCTGGTTGACTTCAGGGAAACAGTGATGCTACTGCTTCTAAATCACAGAAAGGCCCCCCAGTTAATCAGCAGTCAGCTCAATAGTATCAGTGGGTGTAAGTGGGCTGCTTGGAAGATGTTTCAGCAGGCTGGGTTTTCTAAGGAAGTATGTCCCGGTGGGTCTTGTAATGATGCAGTTTTGCTTGGTGAATAGTCCTGTTAAAGGTACTGATTTCATGGGGTAAATATTTCATATAGGCGTTGATCTTTGAAAACCAGACCCTTGGTATTATTACTGACACTAGCATAAAATTTTTTATTTCACTGCTGCCTGGGAACTAATAGAGGAAGAGTACAAAGGCAACTAACCTTTCCTTACATTCCAGGTATCTGGCAAGCAAATTCTTCTATATGTGGGCAAAAAAGACATTTGGACAAGTTCTCCCTTCCAAAGCCAGGTAGATAAAATTACAGAAGTTGAGTGGGGGCTTTTCTTCCCTTTTTTTTTTTTTTTTTTTTTTTTAAGTTTTTTGTGGCTTAGTGCTGTACCATTGGGCTAAGAGAGTACTGGCTGCAAGGAAAATACCTGGATAGATATCTTTAGAGATCACTTGAAGGTTTCCACTGAATACTCTTCTTCTTCCTGCTTTTGATTGGTTTTGGTAGTCATGGTTTAACTTTACAAACTAAACGCATGGAATCGTGGTTGTCTTGATGTAGTTGAACCATATGTGCATATAAATGCTGGGGTAGGGTTGTGGTATCTGCTTTGAAATGAATAATTTTTCAAAGTTACAACTAGAGATCTTGCAATTCAGTTCATTTTAGTGTTTGCACTATGTTCTCAATGTGTATCCATTTATGCGTTGTAACTGTCTGAAATACCTGTGGCAGATAAATTGTTTCTGTTTCTAGCTTCCTGGCAGATACTGAAACCCAGCACTTGGATACTCCTTTCTTGTTTCGCTTTAATTTGCATGTTTATTCTTGTTTGATCACACCCTTGGGAACTGCAGCAGTTCCCAGTGGGAAGACCTGCATTTGTTACAGTCAGAATAAGATCAGGTCCTTAGTTATAGAATTTCATTGTACCGTATCTGACTGTATGTAGTTAGAATACACTGTACATATGTCTGCCTTAGCTGGAAAATAGAAGTTGTTCTGTGAACCTCTCTACTCTGCTATCCCATATACTGCATTTGCACTGCTTTGGCTGTGTCTAAATTCAGGGCAATGATTACTTCTTTTATTTATTTTTTAGGCGGGTGAGTAAAAGTACATTTTATAAAGTTCAGCAAGGAACATAAGCAGTAATGAATTGTGGCTTTAGACTTCAGAGTCCCCAGTTATCCGTAATTGCAATGTTCTGTTGGTGCACCAAGTCCAAATAATTATAACATATAGCTCATTTCTTTTTTCTTCTTTTTTTTTTTTCCTTTTCTGCTTGAGTGCTTGGAATGACTTAGCAACTTGGCTTGGGGTAGGTAGCTCTGAACTGCAACTTGTGAGAGGATTCAGATGTGTTTTACTGAGGGATCTCTGGGTATCCCGGGCCTAATCCTGTTACTACAGACGTGACCAATTTCATTAAGCTGGTGGAGTAGTTGTGATCAGAGGCTGTGAGTCTGTGTGCTTTTTGTTTGTTAGCTTGTATGTTTTCATGGGTCTTTCTGTTTTCCTCCTTTCTATGACAAAACAGAAGAATGTTTTTGGCAGTATTTGTATTCCTGTTGATCAGACTTTCCAGTTTCAGAAGAACTTTTCCAGTTCTTAGGCTGCTGCCCAGGTCACCTTGGTCACATGGAAAAATGCTTGAAAAATATTTTAAAATAAAAAACCTCCACAAATTGCCTGAAGTAGTAGATTATGACCATTACTTTTAGTTAGGTGATCAAAATCCTAAGTCCTTCTTGCCGACCCTCCTATATTTTAATTTTTAGTTGTTCACAAATCAGTTTAAATGTAGCATCACTTCTTACATGGTCAGCTGTGTGGTAATGAAATCTGGGTATAAAAGCAGAGACTGTTCTACTAAGGTGCAAGAATTTGAAGGTCATAAGTGACTTGTGAATCCATTTTGTGCATGGCTTAGCAGCCGTTGGAAGAAGAAGGTATGTGAGCAGATGAACAGCTTTGTTTTTAGTGTGGGTGATGTGCAACTAGCTGAGGGAGTTCTTAAGCCTATTTAAGTGTTCTTTAAGAAGATTTTACATTTAGGATGACTTAAGATCAGCTGTTTCTAAGAACATAAGGGAACAATCCGAGTGTTACAAAAGCTGAAGTAGCTTTTGTATTTATTTCTATACATAAAATATTTTGTGTTTAACAAAGAACAAAATCAGCAAGGAAAATACGTGTATCATTACCAACTGTGCTGGTGATCTGAGTGAAACGCAGAACTGAGGATAAGAGATGCAAATTATTCACAGGTCTGAAGTCAACTGGCACTGATATTTGGTGGGTCAGCAACATCTGTCTTTCCTTCCTTGACCTTATGTGAAGTATTTACAGTCAGTAAGCTGATTGTTTCTTGTCATACTTCACAAAGTCTTGAAATAAAGTGTCACAGTAGAATAGTGGTATTTAAGTGCAATTAGTTACTGTTAGGCTAATCAGACAAGGCTGGAAAAAAGGTAGCATGATCTTCATTAAAACTGATTTGTGGTCAACCTGGAAGCCTGTATGACCTTTCATATGTCCAAATCTTCCAACTGTTTAGATGCTTTTATGACCAGAAGGTTCTTCAAAAAACTTTTGGAGAGTGGAAGGAGTGGTGGACTGTTTGCAGAGAAGGAAAGCTCAGCCTCAGAGCAGACAGCCATTACAGGTTTGTGAAATGACTTCCTGTTATTTTGTGTATATGAGAAATTTTCTTTAGGTTCTGAAGGAGTTACTGACATCAGTGAGCAAATTACATCAGCAGTACCTCTAGGCCAGAAGCAATGTCTTCATTGCTTATCTTCATATTTCCTATCCAACATATCTTTAGAGTGTAACAGAACTTGAAAGAATCCTACTCTAGGCATTTGGTAGCTATTTCACTGAATGGCACTTTTTCATTTCTCAGGCATTTACTCTGCAATTTGATGTTCAAGGCCTGGAGAGCCCATGTAGGCCAGCAACAAGGAAAGAGGAACAAATACTATGTTGTAGAGTGTCATGGTAAGTGAAATGCTTTATTTGGTGGCCTATTGAGATGGGAATTTCCATGGGAAGTATTTACAGAGAATCTCCATCCCTTGTACATGTTTGCAGATCACCTCCCCCCAGCGCTTCTCCACTCCATGGAAATGTAATGCTTTTAGGTACAGATGGTTGTCTGTCTTAAAGCTGGCAGGGGGGTTCTGTTTGATGTAGTACTGTGTAGCTAGCTAGTTATTTAGGGATGCCAGTGAATAAGCTTAAGGGCCTCTCCATCTGCTCTGGATTGCATTGGTTATTTTGGGGGGTGTTTTGGTTGTTTTGTTTGCTTGTTTTTCTTTATCACAATATGTGTTCACATAGCTGTTTTTTGATGGAATGTGTTACTGGAATTCTATCAACTGTGGCTATAGAAACTAGATAGCAATTCCCTGTGGTATTAACCGCACCTATCTTACATGTATTCACTATTCCCTCTAGCTTGTGTCTTGCAATTGAAAAGAGGCCCGAACTATTGAATGCCCCATATCTTACTGTGTTAAAGCCTTTGTTTTGCAGTGGATTTGTCTTGCTTATGAAGTTGCATATATTGATTGCAACTTCCTTTGGCTTCAGGGGATATGTTCCCCTGAAGGGGAGGATGACCCTGTGTTAAAGGTGATCCTGTGGTTTTGTTCTGTGCTGATTTGCAAAATAAGTTAACTGGTCTCTTTGCATATGAATGTAGCCTCAGAATATTATATAGATTGGGCCTTTGGAAACAAACTGAGAGGCTATCTTGATTTCTTCTCTTAGTGAGGGCAGAGTGCTTACCGAAGCAGCTGTATGTTACTTAAGTAGAAAAGTGACTAAGTTAGTTTAATACTTGATTCACCAGATCACAAGGAAATCTTAAACCATAAATGTGATGGGTTTTGGTGGGGTGTTTTTTTGGGTTATTTGGGGGTCTTTGTTTGTTTTGTTGTTTTAGTTTGTGTGAAATGGCATAAAATCAGTGATGTTTTTTCTAATAACCTTGTTTCTATTGTGTCAGTTCTGGGAAGCCAGACTGTTGTGCAGAGAAAGTGCAGTGCACTGCATAAAGTGGTAAACTGGAATTTGTTGCACCACTTCTGGTTTTAGCTGCGTGATCAGCTTGCTAAATAAACTTAACTTGTTTCTGGTTGATTTCCCTGCTTGTAATAGAGAATAAGTCTTGAAAAGGTACTGATGAACCTGATGAACTTCTTTTTTAAAATGAAACAAAGAAAATCCTGTGATTCTTACCCAGTAAGGTTGTTACGCTGAATATTGTTCTACAGTTATAGACCCTGTAAGCACTGGAGACAAAGCAGTGGCATTGTCTGCTAATTCACGCTGCTCTGACCAAGTGGCATGCTGCTGTCAGCGTTTCAAAGGCTCTTGTCCGTGTGGCACTCTCAGTCGGGGTGGTTTTTCGCTTCTGATGGTGCTGTTTCAGGGTTTCCCACGAGGTGTCACTGCGGGTTGAGGAGGGATGGAGCTCGGGGGCAAGTTAAAGAACGGTTCAAGTGTTTAAGTGGTTAAGAAGTGCTGCGTTCAGGCATGAACTTAAGATGCAGTATTTTTTTTGTCTTTGTGCTCAGCAAAGAAGCAAAACTTGCTCAGGACCTGGCGGTGCTGGCTGGTTTATGTTGATGTCCGAAGGACAAAACGTGGGATGCAGTCTGTGGCACAGGCATTCAGGGAAAGAAGCTGTTTGCGGTGAGAATGGAATGGAAACACGCAGAAAGGCCCTGACCATAATGCCATGGTTTTTACCTGTGTCCTGTTATCTCTTCCTGCAATGACTTTGTTCCGTGTCAGATTTTAAATTGTTTTTTCCTCCTTTTTTCGGGGGGGTGTGTGTGTGCTGTGTGTCTGAATTCTTCTGGTACACCCACAGAGAATGAATATTCAAGATTGTTGTTCATACATTTTCTGGTGAGGGGAAGGTGTTTTCTTGCACTGAGCTATGGAACCTGCATTTGAACATGTTTGTAACATACTTTTTGGCAGCATATCGTGGGCTGTGTGGAGAAGACACTACCAGAGCTGCACAGGACATAAAATGAATGTTTTGGCTCTGCAGCACTGGGCCCAGAGCCTGCAATTTCGAGTAAGTCCCAGGAGCTTCACTTACTACCAGATCTAATTTTTAGTTGCATGCCCATTTGACCAATGTTGCAGATTATTAAAGAATAGGCCTTATACTCATTTGCTTTGTGAATTGCAGTACTTATCATGGAAGAACATATTAAGACATGAGGAAATGGAATGAAGCTGTTTCAGGGGAAGTTCAGATTGTACATAAGGAAAAGGTTCTTCACTGAGAGGGTGGTCAGTCACCATAACAGGCTCCCCAGGGAAGTGGTCATGGCACCAAACCTGTCAAGGTTCAAGGAGTGTCTGGATGATGCTCTTGGTGATACGATTTAGTTTTAAGAAGTCCTGGGAGGAGCAGGGGGTTGAACTCAATGATCATTACAGGTCCCTTCCAACTTGAGATATTCTGTTGAGAAGGTCAGACCAGGTTTTTTACAAGAAATCTAGGCAAAGCAAACTGGATCCATGTCTTGTGTTTACTAGGAAGCGGACTGTCCAAAGGAATTGTTACTGTCTTATACAGTGCTTGATAGCGGAACTATTGGAGTTCTCTCCATCACAGAAACTAGCCACAGGTCAATAGGAGGTAAACCAGGTGCGTGTGTTTGCAGCTCTGGCATTTGGAGCAGGGCATGAAGAGTATTTGCATCCAGCTGAACTCCAATCCGCTCTTCCATTAGGAGGCAAGATAGCACTGGTCAGCTGTTGACAGCACCCTGCCTCTTTATAAGACAACATTTCTTATGTCCTAATGAATTTCTATGAGCATATTTAATTCCATTTTGGGGTAAGAAAATACAATCCAGCATTTCATATTCTTAAAAGGTTGTCAGCTCCTTCAGTAAATAGTTCATCCTAGCTGGTGAAAACAGTGTTAAAGAAAACAGGTTTTCTTTCTTTCGATGGAACTGGCACTTTGTCCATGTCATTAAATGCAGGTATTAAGTTATATTTAATTTGGCCTGTGCTATAAGATGGCAATGCTGCCTGATTTTCTTCTGCTAATGAGATAAACTCATGGCTTGGGAAATCTTATCTCAAGATGTGATTCTCTTTCATATGAAAATACTCTGAAAGGCTCGTGTTTTGGCATTTTAATGTAAAAAGTGTGAAAGTATTAATCAATTCTTTGTCTTTGACCTTGTCTATGCTGACATTCCTTTGATATTTGTGTCTTGTTCAGTTGGTTGGTTAGGTGTTTTCCTCACCTTGTGGAGAGATACCTTATTGCTCATGGATTTCACCTTGAATTTGCTATTGCCTGTGTGTTCTTCCTTTTGTCTTTATTCTACTTGCCTAATCTTGTCTGCTTTTTTTTCCTGTTGCCCTCCCTCCTCAATTGTGCTTTTAGGCTTGGCTACAGTGGCGAGAGCTGTATTTATACAGCCAGAAAAATAAGCAGAAGGAGACTAGGGCAGTAACTCACAATCGGCACTGGGAGTTGAAGAGGTGCATGGAAGCATGGCTGGGATACGTAAACCTTCACAAAACAAAGAAACTTCAGACTGGTGAGTGAAAATGATGAGTTAGGACTGGGCAGGGCTCAACCCCTTTGCTTAAGGCACAGTGATGTTTTTTTCTATTCTAGGAGATGCTGCAGTGTTTCTGCTTACTCAACAGATGGTGAAATGCAACTTGGACTGTACACTGCTAAGGCTAGCTAAGGTTATATACTGAACTGTTGAGGAGATAACTTGCTTTCTATGTGATTTAAACGAAAATGCTTTAGATTTCCCTTAATGAAAACTTGCACATTGCATATCATATTCTGTCTGAGATATCTATAGGAAGGATGTATTCAGGACTATTATTTGTGAATCTGTGTGTGGATTTTTTTGATAATCAGATAAATCACAACTTACATAGGATGGTGAAGATTATTACACCAATTCTGTTGCTTCTTCCCTTGAAGTCACTGGAATAAGTTCAGACATTTGTGTGAATTGCCTTTTGATTGGTGATAGTGGAAAAGAATCCAGCTTGGATATCTGGGAATTAGTAGTAGAAGTATGCTGAAATGTAAGCAAGTTTGTGTATGTTGAACAAGTGATGGCCGTGTCTTAACTTTCCCTTCTTCAGTGAGTACAGTATGTTACTGCTTTAAAACTGCCTTTGTGATCAATAGGAAGACTATAGTCCATAGCTGAGTCTTACTATGAATTCTTACTACCATATTTCAGTGCTAGAGCTTCTGTCACTTCAGAACCAATGGTTTAAATGTCATGGCCTTACCTGATAGGAATGAGCTGAGGATGGAACAAGTAATGAGTAATTTGTGTGTTTGTTTTCCAGAGCTGGCCCAAGAGCATCACCGAAGCAGGATAGTCTGGTGGTGTTTCTCTAGTTGGCGGCTGTCATGGGAGAGCAGGAGAAGAATGCATGCTCACCAAAAGGACATGGAAAAGCTAGCATCAAAGATTACCTTATCGAGAGTCTTTGCACACTGGAAGCATTGTATCCAATCTGTATTTAATATCTAACAGGGACAGGTTAAAAACGTTTCTGCAGGGAAAAGATCTGATTAATAAGCAGGAATGTTGTGCAGTAGGATGGGTGACAACGAACATGTTACCATTAGTAAGATGTATGTACAGCCATGCTAACAATTAGTATAACTGTTGCAATTACAATATGTTAGCCTGCTGACAGTTAAGAGCCAGCATAAAATAATTCAGGGCTGGAGAAGAATTCATTACTTAACAGTGAATCGGAAACATATTGAGAACGTGACTGTAATCAAAACTTGCGCAGGTAACAGTGCTGGAAATTAAAGTACTGAAGCAAATTTAGATGGAGATCTAGTGCCCTTCTGTGGGAGAAGGTTGTGTATGTATCAAGATGGATGTTTCTGTGTAGAAGATCCTTTAACGCAGTGACAGATGTTGTACTGTGTGTGGAAGAGACGCGGCAGCGTGAGCTGGCTGAAAAACACTACAGGCATCATCTGTTGGTAAGAGCACTGTTATGCATCAGGTGGAAGAGGCTGTGGAGGGAAGTTGGATACTTCTGGCTGGCACTGTGCCTTTAAAACTAGTAGTGCTGTGTGGGTGTTAAGTGGGCGATGCCCCATTTTCTGTCAGGGTGAGTTGAATCTACCATCAGGTTTCTAAATTCCAACTATTCTGAAATCTGCCAGTTGAATCCGAATGGGGAAACGGTGCTGCTCTCCAGAGTAATTATTCTTCCAATTGGGAAACTGGTGATGTAGCAGATTAATTTTGATGCCATTGGCCACTTCACCATGGTAGCGCATTTTCCCCTTGATTTTCCCAGATTCTTTTTCTTCTCACCACTACCTCAAATGTTTCTGTCTGCATCAGGCACGACCAGGCCTGCAGCTTTTTTGGAACTGAGTTATGTTCAAGTGTGGATTAGTACTGAGCATCAAAGCAATGGCAGTCAATAAACCTGTTTAGATCATAGATTGAAAACATTGACTAAAAGAGAACTTTAAGGCAGGATGCTCTTTACCATGTTCATCCCTGAATCAAGGCATTGTGGGGTTGTAGATCAAAAGACCTTGTGCAGAAGAGACCTAAAAGGGAAGTGGGTCTTTTCTATTCTTGCTAAGGAGCAAGTTAGGAGTCTTGAAGTGAAGGAGGAGATAGATTGGGAAATGACTTGGGTAGTGGTGTTGATAGCTGAATGAGAAGTTAGATGCCTCATAATAAAACCCTGGGAATGTGGAAGGGAATTCTAATTTAGCTGGAGAAGTGACGATTTGTGAGGGGAAACTGATGCGTGGCTTTGATGACATGTTCATAAGTCTTTGTTGTTGCAAAGAGTAGCATCAAACATAGATTGTAAGGAGCAGCCAGTTCTAAGCTGTGGAGTGCTGATTTGGGTTACATGAAAGTTGTGGACATCCTTGTTGTTACAGACACTCGGGTTTAAGGGTCTCTGGCAGAATGTCATGAACACTCATCTTCAGCAGATGAGAAAAAATCTGTCGCACCATCAGCACCAGGTTACAGTGAGTCTGACCTTTTTTTGTGTTGGCTTTTCTTCAGCTGTCCTGTTGGCTTCCACTTTCAAACAAAATGCCGTTTTTTACTAAATCAGTGGCTTTTTTCCCTAAATACTAATAGCCACAGAAAACCTCCTGTGTAAGTCAACTGTCAGTCTTAGTTATTTTAGTTCCCTGTTTTCCTATGTTTAGGATGACTTTTTCTTTTACCAGAAAAAACCATAGCAGGTTATAAAACAAGGTTGGCATGTGAAACAGTGCAGGAGGCAACCATTGCAGCCTGCGGTTTCAGTAGGACATTTAATTATGTCTGTCCTTGGATTCTCTTCCTCCCTTGATACCTGTGTTTTTTCATGTCTGTTGTTCTGTTTCAGGTGCTGCAGAAGTTCTGGAACCGCTGGAAATCCCGTTTGGAAGAGAAGGAAGAACAACAGCAGCAGGCCTTAACAACAGTGGCTTATGCCCGTTATAGGTACACAGAGAAATACTGATAGAAAGTTGTACAAATGTGGGATTTGTGGGCCTTTGATTCTCTTTTAAAACCTGGTAGTACCTTTGAGGCATGAACATTCTCCTGCCAATTGCTCTTATATTTTCTATGAGTAGTGGAGAATTTATATCTCCTGTTTCTCTGTGAAATGTGAGAAGGAGATTGATTCAAGCCTAGCTCTGAGGCTTGTTTAGATTCACTCAAAACGAGTCCAGGTCCACAACTACAGTTGTGCCAGAATAAATCTATTACAACTGCTGGAGTTATTCTAATTTAAGTCTACAATGTGCAATTGAGTAAAATTGCTGGGAATTACCTTCTTTAGAGGTGCTTGGTGTTTCTGTTTTCTGTTAAAGTAACCAAATGCTGTGGATTCTCATCACTCTTAAAATTCAGACACTAGCCTTTTTCTCAGAGTATAATGGTACATCTTACTATTTTTACTGGCATATTATGGAGGCATGGATGTGCACAGGAGTTACAAGAGCGTGTTCTTGTTCATTGTGGAAATAGGATCAGGTGGAGAATATTGATTAGAAGAGGGGAGAAAAAAAAAGGGTATTTGCCTCTTCTGAGATTCCTTAAAAGCCTTGTCTGGGCTTGTATTCTTACCCATGGATTACATGTTGACCCTTCAAGTTAGAGTTATGTTATTGTGCTATTACAAGCTTTTACAATGAGACCCCTCCATGGACAATGGGACACTTTTTCCTGTGTAAGTTGAGAGACAAAAAAATATTCTTTAATGTTGTATCTTCTTCCTAGTAGACTTGGGACCTTATGCCTTTCATTGGCAGAGAATGGTCACCACCTGTGTTTCAAATTCATACCTTTGTGTCATGAGAAGCCTGGCTTCACAGTTGAAAAGCAAGCTGCAAAAAGTCTGTTTTGGCTTGGATATGGGCTTGCTCTTTGGGAGATTCACAGATAGGTTTGGAGTGCAGCTGAGTAATGAGGGCAGCTGCATTTCTGCAGCAATTGAGAGTTTTTCCCAACTGTTTTGAGAGTGCAGCTGTGCTGTGTTAGCTCTTACCCTCTGGAGACAAGGAGAGAGAAAATGCTTGAACACTCAGGACCTCAAGCTTAAGGAAGATGAGTTGCAGCATGCAACTGCTGCAGTGTAACTCATGCCTCTCACCAGGGAAGGGATGAACCTGTTGGTTCTGGAGCTATACCTTGATTTCATGGGTCAGAAATGTTTTTGTGTGCAGTCCTTTCTCCTTAGAGTATAAATGAAGTCCTATTTCCTGAACAAATGATAAGAAGTGTGTTCCTTGTTCAGAGGTCTGAGGCTGCTTTTCAACCAGACCTAAGTAAAACTTCCATGGCAGCTTGCCAGAACTCAGTTTCCCTGTTGGTCCCTGCTGCACATACGTGCTGTCTCACAAGTCAGTGCCCCAGTTGCTTTGTCTGGTGGTAAGACCTGGGAGGTACCCCAGAAGAGCCACCAATTGGGATTTGTGAGTGTCCACAGATCAGAGACACTCTTACTGGCAACTACAAGTACCCTTCAGGAAGACTTACATTGTTTATCACCTCATAAGCTTGTAATGAGCTGTAACAGCTGCCTACCAAAAATTACCTGGTAAGAATCCAAATATCTTTTAGGCCTCTTTAGGCTAGAGAAGAGCTGAGACTTGCTGACAGCCTAATTAGTACACCCACATGACTGAGGTCTGGAAATAACTGGTGTGCTGTTTCTACTAGGCTATAGCTTAGACTTCTGGACTAGGAGGCTTCTACTATATGCTTCCTCTGTAAAAAAGACGTATAGTGCTCAATCATAAATATATATTAATTGCATTTTTGGAGTGCTATTTGGTAATGATTCTCTTTGAGGAGGACACAGACTAAAAAGTATTATCTTCATCTAGAGAGAAACAATCTTTGATAATGATCACAACTAACCTGACTGTGTTCATAAAAGAAGGCTTTGGTAGAATGTCTTCAGTGTTAAGATCAGACCACACTGCTCTTTATTGTTTGTTATTATAATTTTTTTCAAGTCCTATTACAATATCTGTTTCGGTTTTCAATAGAAAAAGTTGAGTAGGATTTTCAAACTGTTTCCAAGGGAGGAGGGATTGGACTGTATTTACAGTGGAGAAGAAATAAAAGGTGGTTCTATCATTTTTTTTCTTTGTGTTTATTCTTTATAAATATAATTATTTGGTCAGAAGTCAGAACAATCTTTTGAATGATCTGAATGAAAGCAGAGAGTTCTGATAACTTCAGAAAATTCACTAATCTGATGTATTCTGTGTAAGATTTCTGGGGCAAATTGTCTGGTTTTTAACCCAGAGAATAATGAGGACGTACAGCTGCCTGATTTCCAAAGGTGGCTTGCATTGTTTGAAAAATCAACTGTTTAAGCTGCAACTGGATTTGTCTTTTGACATTCATAAAACGGTCTCTTTTCTGAAGGAATTCTCTCTGTGCTTACCTTCTCCCTTTTTGCTTGCAGGAGGGTGTTGATGAGACAGGTATTTGACACGTGGCTGATGAACGCCTGCAAGCAGCAAGAATACCGAATGGCAGAGAAGAGGGTAAATCCACTCTTTTACCTGACCTTGCTTAGGAAACGGAGGGCATGGTTTCTTAGTCACTGTCTGTGAACATGAGTTGGCATGAGATAGACTTGGGTATTTTAAGTTCCCCTTTCCCTGCTGGGGGATCAAGTCAGGGGAAGCAGATGACAGCCAATATTTACTAATCACCTTTTTTGAGTTAAGCTATTTATTAATAATTTAATAATAGTTTTGAGATGTTGTTACTAGAGGGTAACTATTCACACAGTTCATTCACTTAATCCCTCACCCAGTAAATGTCAATTGCATAGTTACCTGGTTGAAACAATAATAGTAATAAAGAGCCAATCCCAACCTATTTAAAAAGTTCAGGGTGGTGCTGTCAAATTAGTTGGTTCTAGCTGTCCATAAATCACTTAAGGTGTCCGTCATTTGCAAAGAGGTGTATATAACTCTGTAGTCTTTATCTGTAGCAGCCACTGTGACCTTTTATGTGGTCTGAATTCCACAACTTCTAGTTGATGGGTGTGTGTGTGGCCTTACGCAGATATGGCTGACTGTTGGGGTTCGGAGATTATCAGCCCCTGCAGATTCAACAGGAGTGGTTTCTGGAGCTTATCGGTTCTTAGGAGTCTTTCATATACTACTTATGAGCATATAGTTTTCCTCTCTTTGGCTCGCTGTTTTCTGGTGACAGTTCTCCATCTGCATGCATGTAGGTCCTTGTGTAATACATTCACATAAACTCACAGCTAAGGGGTTTGGGTGACATGTTTAACTTAAGAAGAGGAAAAGAAACACTGGGCAGTTCTGTGCATGTCATCTTTAAGAAATTGCCTTCAGTTGTTTGTAAGTGGTCTGTGCCATGAATTTATTGCCACCTTCTTCTCATTGTAGGCTGCACTTCATTTTGAAAGGCAGCTATTGCGTTGTTTCTGGTGCTTCTGGCGTAGAAGAACAGCTGCATGTTTGGAGGAGCAAGAGAACTTGGTTCATGCGCAAGGTCACTACAGCAACCTGCTGCTGCTGAAGGCTTTCTGTCTGTGGAAGCAAAATACTCAGGAGAGAAAAACAGAGTAAGAAGTTTATTTAAAAGGGAGAATGATTTGGATTGGTCCTGTGGTGGCCTACTTTTGGCAAAGCAGCTGTTAATTCACAGTGATCCTGACTCCTTGTGTGTGCTTTGGAATCTACTAGCTTGTCTTTCAGTAAATGACTTACTGCAAGTAGCAAGTGTGGGGTCAGGTGTGTGCTAGAGGAGTACAGTAACATGAATTGCATCTTAGGAGAAATTATTTTTCTTATAGGAGACTCAAAGAGACGGAAGCCTTAAGATTTCACTATTCAAAGTGTCTGCAGCAGACTTGGAACAAGTGGAAGGAGGTGAGGGAGTTAACAGATGGGAAGAGCTGGAATCTTGTTTGTTTGGTGCAGATTGCTTCTACTCATATAGCTAGAAATTAAATTGTTTATTTTATAAAGAAATTATTTTAAATAATTTTAGTCATTCCTAAGCTCTCCTCCTTTTCCAGGTGGGTAAAACCAGTTCAGTGTGGGCGGAACAGGAATTGCGTAGGGAGGAGAGGGAGTTCTTTGACTTCTTGTTCACTTCTCTAATATAGTGAGAATGGGACTGTAGTTCAGGAGATTTACCCAGGAATGTAACCAGAGTTAACATGGTGAAATTATCCCTAGCCAATACTGTGCGTGTCCTTCTCAAAGTTAGAAGTTTGCAGCAAGGCTATGGTGTGATCTGTAGTCACAGCAGGCCGTATCAGGTGGCTCTTCACTTTTATGCTGGGCCTTTCCCTTACCATGATGTGATAGACCAAATATGCCTTGCAGCATGTCGTATTGAGAAGTATTGAGAGTTGACACTAGTATGTTGGTCCAGAACTGTTAACTTGAGTGAACTGTATCAGTCTTCAAGAGGATTTCTAAAAAAAGTGGGGTTAAAGAAGCCTCAACCAGGCCTTCTGGAGAAGTAGCAGGATGCAGCACTAGTTTGAGTGA
Organism: Psittacus erithacus; assembly: GCA_009867235.2. Lineage (NCBI taxonomy): Eukaryota > Metazoa > Chordata > Aves > Psittaciformes > Psittacidae > Psittacus > Psittacus erithacus. The sequence goes on along the minus strand of WYDI02162035.1, from coordinate 167,732 downwards.
AAAACTATTACAGCAACATTAAAGGATAGATGCTTCCCCAGTGATGGGAAATGGTCCTTCTCCCTCTTTGCTCTGCCACTGCCTGTTTTCTCTCCATCACATGTACATGTCTTTCTTCTCTCTCTCCTCATAGTACGTGGAACATCAGCGTGAGAAATGGAGGAAGCTGGTGCAAGCAGACATGCACTATCAGCACATGTTACTGGGCAAGACCTTGGCAGCCTGGAAGGTAGGAGGGAACATCCTTTCCTCTGAGGAATTTGTGTGCATGTGCTCAAGTGCTTTGGTAAGAACTTAAGAGCTGCCATGCTGTTTCACTCTAAGCACTTGCATACCAAAGTGGAATGAAGGCTATTGTAGATAAGGGTGTATAAGCTCTAGCATTGCTTTTTGGAGCAAAAGAACCAATGTAATCATGTGGGTTGGTGAAGGGTCTGTCGTAGCTGGCATTAACTAGTGTGTAATGACTCTTTATCTCAAAAAAGTAGCATTTTGATTTCAGTGGCTGCAACCTCATTTTCTCCCTACTCTCCATTCTCTACTGCTGCTACTACTCTCCTAAGCTGCTACTAAGAGTTTCCAGATGTCTCCTCTCCTCAGATGTTGCAGTTCAAGGAGATTTTACCTCTTGCTGCTTTTCTTGCAGACTTACCAGCATAACATACAGTGTATTCTATCCCAAGTGGCTGACAAGGAGAACTGGCACACCAGACTACTGCTCCGGTAAGCCTGTTTCCTTGTGCAGCAGGAGAGAAGTGACTGCACTGCACTCAAATTGCTCCTTTTCTGTCACTACCACTGTTGTCAGTTTTTGAGTGGTCAGTGCTGGGAATTGACTCTGCTGTGCATTGCTGTTTCTGTGCAGATCACCTAGCCAAAAGAAGTCGACCTCTTCCTGAGTTGCCCTCTGTTTTGCTTTAACTTTTTTATCTTAGCCCCATAAGAGACAGCAAACTGTTTTAGTTAGTGCAGTGAGCACACGGGTTCTGTGTAGATATGGTATTGAAACAGCCTGGAAGATGTACAGGCTGTCTTGCATTAAGAGTGAGGAGAGTGGTTAAAGATGGTATCACTTTTTATTGGTTGTCGCTGCTTTAGTTTTAACTGCCTCATTTGTTTTAATGCTGTACAGCCATGGTCACTTGCAGAGCCTGGTTGGTTTAGCTTAAGATGCTGAATTTAAGGGGTGTTCCAGTTTTGTACTGCCTTCAACATAGACTCGAAGGGGCAGAAGTTGATTTGCAAGACTGAGTTTATAGAGAGAGCTGGCTTTGGCTCCCCTGTGAGTTGGAGGGTGCCAAATGAACAGTGAGAATCATTCTTAATGGGGTTCGTTTGTTTGTTTTTTAATTTTTATGTATTTATATACCCAGGCAGGTTCTGTGTACATGGAGAGAAAATGCTCTTGCTCTTGCATGTGAAGCTAAGGCAGCTCTTCAGGCAGATGAGCACTACAGGAGAGCAATCCTGTCAAAGGTAGGGTCTCTATAGCAGATACGAAGTCTTAAGTACAGATGCTAGTTCAGGCATGGGTCAGGTAATGCAGGACCAAAAACTTAATTGAAGAGCCACTACTAAGAAAGGTCTAAAAAGTGGGAGTCCCATGTTATTTCTACAGGCATCTCTGAAACTTGTCTCCGAGTGAACTCATGGTTTTTCTTCTTCCTTTCTCCCCATTTCCTAGCAGGAAGGGAGGACCAGTAGTATGATACAACATAGTAGTATTACCTGTGGTGGGAGGGAAGACAGATGGATGGAAAAGGAGAATGAATGAATGAAAACTGCAGGGGGACCCTTTGCTGTATTTACTTTGTAAGAAATTTGTTCTATCTTGCTGAGCCTTATGTGAAAAATGAAATGGGAATGGTTGTGGTGCCAGCAGTGTGGAGTACATTGCTTTTCCCTCCAAAGAACATTACAGTCTGTATCCTGTGTCTTGTTTGTATTGCTCCTTTAGGTGTTGCTGCAGTGGAGGTATGCTGCCCTGCTCCAAGTGTGTAGCTGTCAGCAGAAGATGATGGCTGTGATGCAGGCCAGAAAACGTTTGGATATAGGTGAGCTGATGGAGATACTAAACTCTCAAAAGACTTAGTTATCTATGTATGATCCTTAGAAAGACATAGCTCAGCCAAGCACTCTTATCTGTACAGATGTCTATTAAGCCTATGAAGGATGTCCCTATAGAATGGGGAAGGACTTGGGACTCCAGTGATCAGTTGAAGGCTGCTTGTGTTACTTTGCTTCTCTGTTGGTTCCTTGTCTTCCTTCAAGGGAATTTTCCATTACTAATTTTGAGAAGCTCAGATGTCTCTGTTTTATGGGCAGTGCAAGTAATCTTACCAGTTGCTGCTTCAATCTTTCTCTAGTATAACTTTTCAAGCATTTTCATGGTACCAGCCACCTTCTTGACATGAGGACTCTGAAGCAACAAGGGCAAATGATTTCCTAAGGATTATAAAGAATGTCAGTGGCACCAGGGAAGACTTGCAAGTCATGGCTCACTGGCCGTTACCTGAAGTGTTTCACAATCCTTCTTCCTAGTGCTAAGTACTGTCAGTGTTAGGTATTGCTAAAGCAATACTTACGTATACTTAAAGCAATACTTAAATACTTTCAGTCTTAGTCTGGAAAAGTAGCTGATAACTTGATACTCTGAGTTAATTTATCTTCTCCTAACAGTGCATTTACAGACCATGTTTCTTCACTGGAAGGACTTAACTAGGGAGTCTCTGATGCTGAGGGCTCAGCAGCACAGGGCAGCACAGCACCACCAGCAGCACCTACTGCAGAAGTACCTGGTGAAATGGAAGAAGTATCATCAGCAGTGCCTTGGGAAAATGGTGAGAAGGATCAACAACCTCCCAGGCCAGTGACCTAGGGTGGGAAGTTACAGGTGTGGAGGAGCAGGCTGTGTCCGCTGGTGAAGAGAATGATAGTGACTGAGCATGACAGCCTTGCACATTGAGGAGGAAGGAACATGCCTGTGTCTTGCCTGAGGAAGCTTTGGTAGAAGTAGCCAGGAGATTAGAAACTGGGCTTGCCCTAAGTGGCGCCATTTACTGTTAATGAAATCCTCCTGGGCTCATAGATATACAGATACTGTTACACCAAAGGGCACTGCTGTTAGGGTTGCCTCAGCAGAACAAAGGGGCGGTGATAAAGGCTGTTCAGTACCTGTTCTATTCTAGTAGGTTTTGGCTCAGATAAGTGGGCTTTGTCTGCAAGTGGCTCACTGTTTTGCTTGCCTTGCAGCTGCTACGGAGGCTGGGAGATCAGCTAATGACTCGTAGACTTTGCTCTACTTCCTTCTTTTGCTGGAAGACACAGGTAAGGAATTGACCCCTGGGTAGCTATCTAGCTCTTTTCTGATCTTTATCTTTTCCTCTCCTTCATACTCCACTCATACATGAGAATGAGGGCCATAAAAATTTATTTAATAATTTTCTGGATTTTTGGTTCCACTAGCAGAAGAGACACCTTGCTGTATACTGGGTGAACTGAGTAGGTTATTGTGCTATAGCTCCACCAGCATGTCCTGTTTGGTTGATGCTCTGGCTAGCATTTCTGGTGTGGGGTATGTAAACTCCTTTCCTCTTTGTTGTGCATTTTTTTCCCCAATAGCTATTGGAGCAGCGATGGGAAAAGCAGAAGATGGTGCAAGCATTGTGGCACTGGTCCCTTTCATTGCAGAGAAAGGTAGGGGCTTGGGGGGGTTCAGGGACAGACAAATGAATTTGCAGATGTGTGGATCATATGCAGATTTGACTGCCGTTAGCAGAGTGCATGCTCTGACTATCTGTTTCCTTTCACCTTTGGGGCGCTGTATGTTATTGTAGGATGCTGGAAAACTGGCCCTAAATCCTCTTACCAGATTAAAAATTGTGCGCTTTTTTCCCCCTTCAGCCTCAGCTGACTTAAATCTCTGTCTCTGCCCTTGTGGTGGTGTCCTGCTGTTGCTGTAGCTCTGCCTATTACTCTCCAGTGGAAGGGAAACTCTTTCTGTCTGCAAGGGGAGTCTCTTTGTAACACTTGAGCTGTTTGTTGGTCCTGTTGTAGGTATTTGCTGCTTGGCTCAGATTTACCAAAAGGCAACAGCAGAAGAAAGATTGCATAGAAAAAGCTGTTGGAGTTTACCACGCTACTGTTCTGGGAGAAGGTGTGACCCAGGTCTTGAGATGCACCACTGGCATGAAACAGTTGCAAGGACAGCACCAAGCCCAGCATCAGCTGAAGGTGAAAGAGGAAAATGATAGTTCAGATACATCCAGCTCTGGTCTGCTCTGATCTACTTTGTGTGTATATTTGTGTGCACGTATATATCTGGGAGCCCTACGTCTTGGCTCTTGTATGGATCTGATATACACTTTTGCTTGTGGTCCCATCCTTTCATACAGCTGAGACTAGAAACTTCAGACTGTGTTGCTAATTTGGAACCTTTCTTAATGAAGCTGTTTCAAAACTGGGCAATTCCTACCATAGGTAATATTGCTGGATGAAACCTTTGCATGTGGCTACTGTCTGGTCCCTAAATTCTGTGCTATAAAGAAGCATTAGAGGCTGGGTCTAGTTCTGTCTTAGCTTTAGCACCATTTGCACCTTCAAGTGTGGGCTTGTGTCACTTCTGACTTTGAGTATTAGCCCAGCCCTGTTGTGTAGAAAGGAAGATAGGGATGCCTGTGTTGATTGCTCTCTTACTGCTCCTGGGCAGTTTTCTGAGCTCTTTTTCCAGGTTTTCAGGACACTGTTTGCTCTGTTTCCTAATGTGCAGCCTGCCTCATTGCAGAAGTACCCAGTTCACTTTTCTTACCCAAGTATTACCACAGTGAACCTGCTGGTTTAGCATAGACAGCTGCTATGGCTGTGAGGTCAGCAGAAATCTCAGTTCCTTTCTGTGGTGTTCTCCTTGTGCCATGGTGTTGCTTCCTACTCTCAGCCATCAAATGCTTTGCTATTCTTTGTGTTGGCAGGCAGCCTACAACCTTCACCAGTCAGTGTATCGCTGTGCCATGCTGTGGAAACAGAAGGCTCTCTCCAGGAAATTAAATAAGCCTTGTTCTTTTCTGCTACCTCTGAAGAAGCAAGTGACTTTTAAAATGCCTGATGTTAGCTCTGGGAGAAAAGGACATTCAGCAGAGGAAGAGCCATGGCCTTCAAAATACAGTCGCCTACCATTTCACCTTGCTGACGGGGACCCAGTTCTCAGTAATCTGTGAGTGTAAAGTTCTACTTCCTCCTGCATATATGTAGTTCTACATCTGTGTAGTTCTTCTGTCCGTGTCGCTCTCATTTTTGTATTTCCAAGTTCTCACACTGATGGCTGTAGTCCCTAACATTCTCTCTGACCCTGCATCATGTGGCTGGTCTTGCAGTTATACGAGATCTGTGCATAGTGAATATGTCAGCCCACAAACAACAAAGGAATTTGTGACTTTATACTTAAATATCAGTGACAGGTAGGGTCAGTTCAGCTATGTACTTCCCACTGTGTTTCTCAATATACAACTATGAATTCGTGGAGCCTTAGTCACTTGTCATAGAACACAGGGAAACATTTGAAAGATGTATGTGATGGGACTTTTACCATCATGAGAGCTGATCTTGTCTGAGTGGTCTAGAGCTGTTAGTGAAGCTCTTTTTCACTGAAGCCAAGTATAGGGTCTGATGAAATGATAAACATCAAGATTGTGGCTGTGCAGAAATGGAACTTTCTTCTTGTCCCTTTCTGTCCCCTGGGGAAGCTATTCCTTAAAAATTTCTGATCATGGGGCAGTTTCAAGAAGGAATCTTCCATGAAGCTTCTCAGTCCAGGACAGGAGCCTTAAAGAGAAATAAGGTGATAGGTTTACATTTCTTTAAGTTAGTATATGCTGCCAAAGGAAGCAGTTTTATCTCGTTCAGTTCTGTCCCTTCCACCACTCCTTGTGTTGGCAGAATCCTTCGTACAGTAAACCAGACTGTGACATTAATACAGGTCAAAATGTAGTCTTTAAACATTATTATTGCATGCAAGGGGAATGTTGCAGAGCAGAGCTGAATGATGGAATAGCACTGTTTCTTTAGCTGCAATGCCAGCTTACGCTGATTTAAAATACATCTTGGTTCTCTTCGTTCTTTTCAGAAATACCATTCAACGAGCGAGGTTACCACCACAGAGGCCTGACTTCCTTCTGGGCTCTCTAGGAGGCAAGGCACTGCTGGGATCTTCTTTTTCAAGGTAGAAAGTCTGTTTTTAAAAGTTAAGGAAAATAGGGTGGCTTAGAGTGGGATATGCTATGCTTACCCCTTCAAATCCCCTGACCTTCATAATACAGAGCGTTCAGTAATTATGGGACAGTGCATTGCTCTCTGCTACCAAAAGGTCATCCTGACCTTAGAAACATCAGGTTTCTTTATAAGGAGTAGACAAGAAAAACAAACTTTAATGAAATAGCAACCAAGGCCTTTGTTTCATTAGTGCGAGATTTTGAGGGTAAGATAGGGCACATCACCTCCTTGCAGAATGAATGGGTTTAGGGAATAAGTGAAGTTGTGGGTTGTTTTTCTGTCAGTCTTGCCACATAAACTTGGAAGTTTGAGTTGTGCAGGATGCTTTTTGGCTTGTAGATTGTATTTGTTCCACACCAGGCTTAGGGCTGGATTTAACTAATCTACTGAGGAGTCATTGCTGATTCTGGTGATGCAGAGCCAGAACTGAATATTTCTGTCTTGGCTGAATCAACTTTGCTGCTCTAAAAGGAGCCATTTTCTTTTAGTTTTTCTTTTCCCCGAGAGGTCGGTGCTGCTGCTGAAAATGTTCAACAAAGCAGCAGTTTCACTGTCCTGAGTGTTCTGCATTTGTTTGAGTTATGGCAGCACTTCTTAGCCCTGAAACTGAGGAGCCGAAACTGCTCTTGCTATAGAAGCTGAAATTGCTTCTAAGCAGATGCTTAGACTGAACTTTCATGTGAAACTGTTCTGTAGTTAGCATTAGAAATGGGAAATATCTATCAATTTCCTCTCAAAACCCATCTGAGATTGCTGATCCTGCTCCCTCTTTCTCTTGTCTCAAACCAGTATGAGGCAGGATTTTGTTAATGGATTGAATTCACAGCTCTAAAGAAATTGTTTGAGCCTGGATTAATGTGGAGAATTTGGAGCAGGGTAGGAGTGATGGAAGCCTTTGCTGCTCTGCTGCTTTTTGGTTTGGTTTTGTTTGTTTGGGGAGTTTTTGCTCTTTGGTAGTTTGAGGTTTTTTTGCCTTTTAAATTGTGGTTTCCCTTGCATAGTAAAGCAGCTGACTGGAAAGCTGTATGCAAGGGAATAACTAGATGACCTCATCCTCCTTCTTTTACAGACCAGAGGCACCCTTTCAGCAAACATCTGTGAGCAAATGTCCTGGGCAGACTGGGAACTTAATGCAAACACCCCAAGTGGAAGAACGTACCTGTAAATGTCTGTCTCAAATGGGCAACACCACTCGATCCTGCCCATCTCTTGTACATGCTTTACCACTGTGGACAAATGATGTGCACTGTGCTACTCGGAGGCCAGAGCTAAGGTCTCCTTCGTCTTTCATGCCTCAGATGAAAGCTGGAGCAGAAATGGTGAGTGTATTGCTGAAGGAAACACTAGTGTACTTACTGAGCTACTCTCAACATGCATGCTGCTCATTGCTGGGTTTTCCTGTGGATCTGCTGGAGTGGCCATCTGGCTGTTGAGCTCTTCTTTTCTTGTCCTAGCTGTCATCCTAAAAGCTGATAAATTAACTGGCTCTGAATGCTTGAGAGCCATTTACCACCAGTCTGAAGGCATGTTTTACTAGCTGACCAATCTACATGTATTTCATGCCTTTTTTCCTGGTCTTGTGCCCTTCCTAGCTGGATGCTTTTCCTAGCAATTGACTTGAGAGTGTTGCTCCTTCAAAGAGTTCAGAGCAGTTACAGTTTGCCAACCAGATTACAGGGATTTAAGAGCAACTCAGTTTAAGAGCAGTGGCTATGGCTGACAGTCCCCAAAATTGAAATTCACTTCCCCTGCAAGTAGGTGCTTGCATTTTAACCTCCCGTTCCACGCCAGATGGGTGGTGTTAATCTTGATGAAACATCTCTGTGCTAGAAATAGAAATGCCTGTTTCTTAAGCTCTGCTTGTTTTGTGCTATTTTAGAAGAGGGGCTCATATATAGGGAGTACAAATATAGGGAGTGTTTGAGTGGGAGTAGGGTTGAGTACATCAGGTGCGTTCTACTTGTAGGGCTTACTCAAGAAAACCCTTTGAGGGAAAAACATGGTATTTTGACCTTGTAGAGAGGAGGTCAGCCTGTGAGTGGTCACAAAGGAGCCCATTGCCAGGACTCTCAACAGGACTCTGTGGAGAAGAAGTTAGAACCAAACTTGGAGCCATGTTTCCTGTCACCTGAAAACTTGGTGGGAAAAGGAAGTCACCAAACTGCAGGTAGGTCCTCAGATCTAAACTGTAGCAGTTGTGTGTCCTCCTCTCGTACATGCAAGAGTGTAAGTCAGCTCCACAAAACATCAGGGAGACAAGGCAGTCTTGTGTGCCTTCCTCAGGAGGTGAAGAATACCAGTCATTCCTTTTGGGGACAGTAATAAGTTTTGTGGATTCTGCTGAATCAGGGGGCTAACGCTGTTCTGGGGATTGAAGGAAGGGAACCGCTAGGGACTGCCTTCTTTCAGCAGGAATGTGCTTCAGTGGTGAGGTGTTCATGTATGTGAGGCTGGATGCTTCCCTCGTTTCAGGAGGGGAGAACTCCCTAAGTTTCCTCTGTACTTACAGTATGGTTGTAAAGGGGACATAAGGTGTCTAAGCACCTCCCAGTGTGGTGTTTAGGGCATGAAATTTGTGTCCCATGCGACTAGACTGGCTTCGTTCTGGAGATATAAACCACTACATCACAGCCAAACACTGAATGCTATCCAAACCAGCATTTGTAGTACTAAATCATTCACGTTTATCTTTGTGTGTATGTTTAAACTGAGTCTTTGGAGCTTGTAATGCTGTCAGGACGCCTTCCCTCTCACTGTACCTGATCTTTTGGGCAAATAGGTACATGTCGCAGGGTGAAAAACCTTGTGGAAAGGACTGCAGGAGGATTCCATGTTTCTGTCTACTAACCTGACTTTCATTGGCAAGAAGAAACAGTGGAAGTCTGCTCCACTTCCACTGCTTGTGCCTTGTGTCTTCCATTCAGATGAAAGGGAAGAAAGGGAGCACAGTTCCAGAGAAGAGATGATGTTACAGAGGAAGCTGGAAGTTGAACTCCAACACATCCAACAGCAGATGCAGTACTACTTCAGCAGGAAGCAAGAACTCAAGTATGCTGCAAAGCCCCTTTACTTATCCAGCCTTGCTTCATGTTGTCAACTCGATATGACACTTTTTTATAGATCTACTTTGAAACTAACAAGCCTGTTCACAGCAGAACTGTGAATGCAACAGGAAAGTTCCAGAGGTTTTGATTTTCTAAGAGTTCACTCCAGGCAGGACAGAGTACATGTGCCACTTCATTTGTAGTCAGCCAGTGCCTTAATTATACCTTTGGCAGCTGTTAGAGAAAGCATGACAGAGGTATTGGGTGTAATCTGAGGGCAGTACAAATGAACTTGGCAGAGTGAATTTTAGCTTTTAGCTCTTTTATCGTGAAGACTCAGTGTTTCCAACTGTCAGTTAAAGAAAGTATGGTTGGTGTTTGACAGCTTCTCTCCTAGAACACGTTCACAAAAATGCTTGTAAGAAAATGGGGCTGTCAGGAAAGGAAAAGCTCAGGAACAAGCAGTAGGAAATGTAAACAGTTTTCAGACAGGTTTCTCTGCTTTCCAGCATCTCTTTAAGACTTATACCATTCACTGGTTTGAGACAAGAAACTGGGTCTTATTGCAAGTATCAGTCACAAGTCTAAGTTGGTTTAGACTGCTGAGCTTCTAATTGGCATAAGAATCCTTTAATCCATTTTATCAGGTCCTGTCAGCAGCAGGCAGAGATTCTACAGCAGTGGCTAGAAAACAGCACACAACCAGAGGACCAAGATGGTGTACAAGATGTTCAGGAAGAATTGAATCAGGTCTGTAAATAGCAAACAAATTCAACTTAAGTGATAATCACTCTGCTATGCACTTAGCCTAAAGGCTGATGGCAGTTGTGAGTAATTGTACGGTAACCTGTTACTAACATGCCAAGAGAACTGAGACTTGTAATCAGAAGTGGGCTGAAGAGCACAACAGGCTGCTGTGTAGATGCATCTTATTTGTTCAGAAATGTAACTCCAGCTCCAATAGTCCTTCCTAAGGTTATTTCCAAGCTCCACAGCAGGCCTTTGTAGATTCAGTCTCAGTTTTTCCCCTGAGATTTCTCAGGACAGTGTAACTACACTACAGTGCCACATCTGCATTGCTGTTGGTGCCCAGGTTTTAATACAGCCATATAGGTACTGAACTTGGCTGTTCCTGAGTGACACTATCCTGTCACTTCATGGTTGGTTAAGTGGGACAATACAAAGGCAGCTGGAGCTTATTCACTCTTCCTCTGTCAGAAAGACTAAATGCTGTCTTGTTGTACCAACAGTTTATGCAGTTCTCTTCACTTTCAGTTGCAGGTGAGGATCAACACTCTCACCAGAGCACAACAGAAAGACAGGTATCAAGTGCAGAGCCTGGTTGCCCGCCTGCATGAAATCCAGATCGCTCTCAATACATAATGCATCTGAACCAATATTCCAGCTCTTGGGTAGGATTTTGCTCTTTTCATAGCAGGGGAGGATGGGGATGTGTACATTCTCTTAGCCTATGTATGGCAATTTTGTTTTATAAATTAAATAGTTTTTGCTTGCTTTGTTTTGTTACTACAAGTGGTTAAAAACCACACAGGAGCTCTATATACACCTCATGCTGCACTCACAATACCTAGTTTAAGTTACCCTGACATTTCACAAAGATAAGCAACACTGATAAGACTCTTTATTTCAAAATCTTTGTAATTAAATGAGTTCATGTCAGTAAGTCATACGCTTTGACATACAAAAATAGCATGCTACTGATACAGTTGAATTAAATGGATTCTCCATGCAGGAGAAATTCACAGCATTATCAGTACCCTCTAGGAACTTTGCTTTTTCACTTCCAGGCTGCATTGCTGACCACTGCATAACAAATGTTTGTTAATCAGCTAGCTCTGCACAGTATTAAGACTATCACAAAACCAGCTGCTTGCATGCTGAATCCTCTTCTCCTTAGGTTTCTAATAAAGCACACACCAGGTAACCTGTACTCCATTACCAGGCTAACAGTAACCTTCAGGATGGTGATGCTGAGCATGGAGAAATTAAAGCTCAAAGTTGCTTTGGCTGTGTCTGGGTGGCATAGGCCCCAGTGGAAAAGGGGGGAAAGATTCAGTGGTCTTTCCTCTCATCCACTGGAACAAATCTGCTTTCTACTGTTAACATGACATTTAGTTAAAAGGCTAGTAGTCATAGCTTCAGCCTCTGGGGTTGATGTTTGCCTTAGTCTTTTCTAAATAGCAATGGTTTAAAAAGTGCATGTTTCTATAACCTGTATATGATAATATACTGCTGCAGGAGTAAACTTGCTAATGCCAAGAAATTTAACAAGATAGGTGGCTGAGAGCCACTTCAAGCTTTCAAACTCCTCCTCATGTAAAGTGAGGAAACATTGACTCCTGGAGCCAAATGAATTTTCTCCTGCTTGTCACCCAAACAGCCACCATAACTGAAGTTATGGATGGGCTTCATCACTTAGAGAGAGTTTATCATCCCATCTTTCCTGATGACAAGCTAAGCATACAGGACTTGGCAAACTGGACATTTGTACAACAAAATTATATTCTCTTTTCTGCAGTGCATACAAAGAAGATAAGTTTTCCTTTAGAAAATCAGAGCTAGTTAAAGCCTACAATCTCCTTAAAGTAGCAGAAAATTAGCTCAAGCAAGAAAGTAATATGAGAAATCTTTGAGAAAGCAGAAAGGCATGTCCACTCCAACTGGCTCTGGACAGCAGAGTCAGTTTTAAATATCTGAGTGCCTGGGCTTGAAACAAGTTTATTCTCTAAAAACAATTAATACATTTAAAACTCAGTTCTTCTTCTTCACTTTGGCACCAGTTTCTATCAGTGCCATATTTGATAGCTCCAAAGTGTTAGATTTCAAACTCTTCTTGACATGATGTTACAAGAAAGCTCTGAAGTTTTGCTGTAGGATGAAGCTTCAGCACAGAGCTTTGTCCCCAGCACATTCCTAGCAGGGGGACAAAAGTCAGAGTCATCTTTTGAATATGATGAAATTGTTGCCTGTTCACTATAGGATGGCCAGGTTCACACCTGGCAGGCAACCTGGCATTGCTTCAAAGATTCATAGTATCTTTCTACAAAGTCAGTGCATAGATGTACTTCACTCGGTGCAATAAAAATGGGTCCTGAAGTATCTGAAACTGTTCACTAAATAGAGAAATAGATTCCTCAAGCATTTACTGACAAAGCAACAATGAAGATACATTGCAGGGAGTAAAAACATTTGGGCTGCTATCTTATTGCATCACACAAGAAAAAATATTCCCTGTCTTCTAACACCTTAATCCATACTGCCTTTCATACAAACAAAATCTTTAAGGCCTGGAACAGAAAAACAGAACCATAGATTAGGAAGAGGACACAGCTTTGTCCACTCTTACTTCTCTAAAAGAAAATCCCAAGATGACCGGTTTCAACACATGGAATGTAGACACAGTGTTTTCAGGTTTAAAATACAGTGCAAAGTCTGTTTTTAAAGGGACAATGTCAGGTTAAAATATTGTCTAACAGAAGAAAACCTGGATGAGTGTAATTTATCGTACTGATGCTGTTTACATTTTGCAGATCTGAACTGTGAATCCATACTCGCCCCCTGAACTATTTGGCTGTCTACATTCACAGCTGCCTTTATTCAAAAGCTTCATCAGAGTGTGTCAGAATAAAATAAATATGAGAACACATTACTCAAAGTCTGAAAAACAGACATTGCAGGTGCACCTGTCACTATCCCTTTAAATACAGCTAATCTCTACTCTTCCCCATTGCACCTGCACAGCCTTGGAGGGCTTAAAAGGGTTTTAAGAACAAAATTACCCTGTGGCACATTGAGGGGAGAACATGAAGGACTACAGGCACAAGGCGGGTCCTCTATGAAACCTCCATGGCCAACATCTTTAAAGGCAGCTGTACCTGATACACCTCTGGTCATTCAATTCTCTTTCTGCATTCAGCAGCATGTCAGTGTAGATCAAATGCTCTCAAGTTTAACATAGCAATGACATTCTTCAGTTTTCCTCACCCAGGTCCTGCTGAGTGATACATACTTGTCAAATGAAACAGTGGTGTGATAAAGAGTCCCTTTGTGCAGAAAACCACCTTGCTGAGAGTTGCTATAGAGAGCCCAATGCTTCTCCAAAACGGATTTTCTGTCCAGCTTTGAGGTGGAATTTGAAGTCCTTGGGTGCCTCGAAGATGAGTACAATTGTAGACCCTAAGTTAAATTCCCCTAAATGTTCCCCTTTCCTCATGGGGATACCTTCCTTGTTGTTGTTGGATATGAAGCTGAAGTCATTGTAGGAACCTTTAGAGTAAGAAGGACTGTTGGTATGCAAGTCCTGTACAGAGAAAGAAGAAAAAGTTACTTGAGTATTTCAGTACTCTGTATTCCTTAGCACAGCTGTAGACTGTGGATATCCAGGCATTCAATTCAGGAACTTACTTACAATGCAAAAGTGCAGTAGGCATATTTAAAAAACCAGATGTTTATACTGAAGATGACTCTCTTTAAATCAGAAGAGCACTACTGTGAAACAGCTTAATTTCGGACTAATAAGATCTAAATGTTTGTTGCAATTTTATTACACTATACCAACCTCAACCATCATCAAAAGCAGAAAGCTGCCTACCATGATCTTGCTCACCTGGTCAAAGTAGATGCGAATAGAGCCCACATTAGTTGCTCCTACAGCTGTTAGAGAGAAGAAACCATGTTTCCAGTCACCTGTAAGGACAACCCGTTCATTGTGGCAGAACAGTTCCTTAATCCAGCGAGCAACTCCAGGATTCACAGACATCAGAGAACCTGCAATAGTGAGAAAATATTTAAGTTGTCTGGTTCGTAGCAGTATTGTAATGCTATCCGAGTGGTATTTGCAATATAACAGTAGCTGACCCAGTCAACAATTCTGTCACTTATTTGCAGGAAGAGAGGCAAATGGTAGGCACAGGGAATGAAAAACAAAGCAATACTAAAAACAAAGGGGCCACAGGAAAATGTAATATTTAGCCTCTGTCCAGAAAGATGCGCTTTTGAGCAAGGCTCGTATTACTCTGCATTTTATCTAGCTGAATCACAAGGCAAACTGAAGACCCTTTCATTTGTAAGGCTTGAATGCAATCCAGAATACCATCTACAGTTCTGTCTGTAAAAGAGCAAAGGGCTTATATTTTCAAGCCTGTAAATGGTTCTTTTCAGGCTGATCAGTACAGATGAACCAACAAAGTTTAAATTGCTGCACAGTTCTTTAAGTAATCTAGTCAGGTATAGTCACTATACACTTTTCTAGCTATAAACTGCATCTGCTTTGCTGCACTGAATCCAGTAGTAGCATTTCACCCATACTCCTTTGATGCAATCAAGGTCTAATTTAAATCTGGGACTTCACTTATTACTCCAACATCATGCCAGGTCATTGTCCCTCTTCCCATGGTGTTTGAAGCCAAATCCAAGTACTTAGGTTTTCACTAGATACCAAGTTTTGTTATCTGCTGAACTAGAGTATGATAAACTGCAAAGAGGAGGACAAAACCATTTGATCCCAGCTCCAGTAACATAACCATTTAGTAGCATGTTCTCTGCCAAGCACAGGAAGTGATCATATTTTAGGCTACTCTCTGGTGTGCTCTGCAGAACTATCTGTATTTCAGGTACAAACTGAACAAACTGTGATTAGGAAGAAGTCAGGTCAGCATGCATCAACACTTATTTCAAAGAACTAAACCAGCCTGAATACCGTATTTCCACTTTCACCATTTAGATGTGTTTGATCAGACAAACTATACTACTATAAAACTCATTACCGTTTGTGACAAATAACTTTCTGACCATTGTCTATCATGTGACTGTACAACTGCTCCACTGGTGTGTCTCCTTCAGCAGTGGCCTGTACCAGGTTTTCCCTCCACAGCTGCTCTGCACTAATCTTCTAGGAGCAAAGACCTACCTGGGAAATGGCGCCGGTGTGACACTCTCCAGTCAGTGGGGGAATGGAAGCAGTGATAATCCCCTGGTGCAAGGTAGATTACACAGTGGTAGAGCTCATTCTCTTCCTTTGTGACTAGTTGTTGCTGAAAAGAGTTACCAGGTGGGGCTGCAATGAATGGAAAGAAAGGGGTTAAAGATACTCCTCACAGTTACCTATCGCAGATAGCCAAGCAGTCTAGCTTAGAATCAGTGCTAACAGCAGAGGACTGAATGCAGCTTACTTGTATTGTTGAGACTACAAAAGATACACTTTTTCCATGAATCCAATATTTCAAAGTGTTTTTTAACCTTTACAACAACATTAGATCCTATACTAGGATCTAATTAGATCCTATGAACCAGACAAGACACTCTAAAGCCACTGATGAGACAGAGAAACACTAAAACAGTGACATGTTTATCCCCAAATAAAACAAAAATCAGGCCTGCTTTCGTTGCAGACAATGTAAGAATGAGAGAAAAAAAGAGAGTAATCTCTTTTCTCATGATCTCAGAACACTGAAAGGGCAGAGCAGAATAAATGCAGGAACTGATGCACAACTCACCCTGGCTAAAATGCAGTTCCTCTGTAGAGACGCGAGGTCCCAAGAAAGATTCCAGAGAATAAGTAACCCCTTTTACTTGCTCCACTTCACAGTTTTTTACTTGTCCAAAATTAAGGATCTTTCCATCAGAGGGACTGATCTACAGCAAAGAGGAGAAAAAGGAACCACATTAGGAATTCATTTATTCCTCATGAAGCAGGCACGTTCCTTTGGGGGTGAGGGGAAGCTGGTGGTGTAAAGCCTTCATTTCCTTTTACTCACCACACTGTGCACACAGCAGACTGGCCGCGCTTGCGGTTTCAGCTTCCTGCGGAAGAACTCGCTGAGGTTTCTATAGTGATGCAGATCTTCAACAGCTGCCTCCTTCATGTTCACTCCAAACGTCCAGATATACAGGCTGTAAACAGGCTTCCGGAGCCATGTCGGCAGCTCCACCTGGTTCAGGCGACCCCACGCCCGCGAGAGCAGGCGAGTCGGAACCGATTTGTACAGAGCAACCTAACGAAAGAACCCCACCGTGTCATTTGTTTCTGCCCACTGACAGCTTTCTCTTACTTCCCCCCAGAAAACAGAAAGGATCAGACTGTTTTTACCAGCCACTCCCTTGCATTCAGCAGGTTACACTACACACAGCCTGTAAGGCAGCAAGATGTTAGCACTGCTTTTCATCTGCACTCCCTCCATCCTGATGAGGGCAGATGAGGGACAGAATCAAACTTGCTACAAGCTTATCCTGAAGGCAGAATCTCCACTCCCCTGCAGGCGGAAGCTCCACATACAAGTTACTGGAAACTGCCCAATGTGAGCCTTACATTAAAAAAGACAGATTTTGCATGTGCTAGTAGAACACTCATCAGAAGGGTGATTTCCACATCCCAGTATTGTATTGCTCTAATGACACTAGTATAGTCAAAGAAACACACCCATGCGGATACAGCTACACCGGTAGAAACTTATGCCAGCATTACTCCTTCTCTTGTAACAGTGGGAGTTGCTAATTGCAAGAGTATAAAGTGCCTTTATTCCTCTAGAAATACCCTTTGGACTTACAGGAAAGCATGTTTCAGTAACAACTAAATGAAACTGTGTAGATAAGAGGTATATATATGCTGCTGATGTAACCGGACTGATGACAGTGCCTTCCTGTTGGTAATTCCAGCAGATAACTCCTCTGGGGTTTGTGGTTATCAGCCAAGCTCACATGACCATGATGTGATACGGAGCTTGTGGACCAAGGGAACTGAACCCTCCCAAAGCACTTTTGCAGTAGGAGTAGTGATCTGCTGAACCCAGTACAATTTCTTTTTAACAGAACAGCTCAGCTGCATGACTGGAAGTTGTGGGCTTTTTTCTTAGTGAGAGGCATCATTTATTCTCAATATTAATTGTATCCTTCATAATGAAGTCTTGCAAAATACAGCCATAAACAAACAGAAGCACACGCTGGCTGAGAGCCTGTCCATCAAATACAGCAAAGTAAGATTCCACTCACAAATCACCATCCTGTGTCACATACAGTGATATTCCACAAGGAAAACACCAGCCCAATCTTACTTCAGATAAAACCTTATAAATGAACAGTATCTTCAGTTGTATAAGCTGAAATACTGAAGAAAAAACTGTTTTGCCATTTTATTTGACACTCATTATACAGTGTTAATTTCTAAACTCACTTGTGCTCAGTTTAGCACAAATACTGAGAATATGCAGCTACAACTGTAAAATCACAGAAATTGTTCGAAGCTGTATTTCCTAGGGGCCCCTTCTCTCCAGAAGAGCCTGGTTTGCAAGATGATGGCATCAAACAGAACAGCTGTTCAGTGAAGTCATCTTAAGAATGGTGGTTTTGTGGCAGTTTTCAATCAAAGTATTTGTGTAGTTGCTGCATTCTGGAATTACATGAATAACCACGTGCAAGGCATCCTGCACCCTGCTCTCAGCAGTGTCAGAGCAGAGACATGCACATCAGCTGGCCAGGCTAGATTA
Source organism: Psittacus erithacus (assembly GCA_009867235.2). Lineage (NCBI taxonomy): Eukaryota > Metazoa > Chordata > Aves > Psittaciformes > Psittacidae > Psittacus > Psittacus erithacus. Next base: position 149,923 of record WYDI02162035.1, on the reverse strand, counting down.
AAAATGCTCCAAGAACTTGAGGAGCAAACTCTTTTTGAGCAAAAATGACAGAAAGCAAGAGACCATTTCAGTGTGGCCAGGAATGGGAACTGGAAGAGGTTTGGTCTGTCTTACCCTGGCCCCAGTACCTTGAGGTGACCGCATTAGTTCAGAAGTTGTTGATTTTCCTGGGTAGAACACTGCCTGTTAAAAAAATCCCCTGTCTGTGAAGCAATTGGACAACACAACTATGAAGAGCAAAAGCCGAAGGGAACCATGAATTGCATCTCTCTGCTTCCATACTGTGAACACCAGCCTGTCCTGTGTTAAGGATCTCTGCCCCGCTGCTGCCAGCTCCCTCCAGGATAAAAGCCAAGGTACACGAAGCGCAAGAGACCTGCTCACACTTACCCTGCTCACAGGCCTCCATCCCACTCTGGTCAAGGGCTTAAGAGCACCGAAAGGCAGAAGGTAATAGAGAATAGTCAGAGGCCAAGAACGGAGTTTCAGAGCAGGCCTAGACATACAGCTCAGCTGGCCCAACCTTCGCCTCAGGGCCAGCTGGGGGAATTGCAACCTGCAAGATTACATACACAACATGAGGGTCAGCCATCGCAGCTTCAGAACCACCAGCTTCTGATAGCTGGGGATGATTCATTCCTGCTAATCTTAAACATTGATTCTGCAAGTCTTTACTCCTCTATTTAGATCAGTTCTTCCCCTTCCCAAAATAGAAAGCCAGTTTATCTTCAGAAATCCACAAAAACCCAACAAACACAAATGAAACCCAGAATTCTCTGTCCAAAAAAACAGTGTTCACTCTCACAGGACACACTTTATGAGTGACACCCTCAAAATTTAAATGTAAGATCACTTGCAGGTGGCACTTGAAAACAAAGTCATAGCTAGTTCATCCAGCTAACAACATAACATGGTAACTGGGACTTTAATAAGAACTCTCACTGAGGGACAATCTTATGGAAAGAACAGATACTCTGGATGAGAAATCCTTGAGACCTAAAAGAGGTCCCTCAGACGGTTCACGTGTTGAAGGCATCTTGTCTAGACTGTGCCTCAAGTTGTATTTTGTATCACAAAAGACATTGGAGTTAAACTTACACAGACCTGTTGGTCATTCTCTAACTTTGGGAAATAAGTACTTAGAGACAACAGGAATGGCACTCCTGAGTTAAAACAATTTACAAATAAGTGGTTCCAAAAGACATCCTTCCAGGTCTGAAAACTTTCACTGGGTACCCCAATTCTGAACAGAGAACATACGCACAAAGCCAATACTTCTAGTGCTGCAAGAGTCTAGTCTCCATAGGCCAGAACCAACTCCTCTGCCTCATAACCAACTGCATCTATGGCTTTTTGTCACGTGGTTGTCCTGACTGAGAAGAAACTCATTTTGCAGAAATGCTCATGGGGAGAAATTGAGCTTGTAACTCTCGGAGGGAAAAGCTGCTCAACTTACTAGGCACTGTGAGCCCCAGGTCAGATCCCTGCAGGAGGTCTGGGTAAGAGACCCTTCAGCTCCCCATTTATTCTTTGGCTTTTACTCATGAAGAAGCCATTGGCATTTCCAAGGTCACATTATCAAATTGATGTCTGCCTATCTGTGGGCAAAATACTCATATCTTCTGGGCACTGACTTCAATTGTAGCTAACAGACTGTCCTCCCCATGCTGCTGAAGGCAGCATGCCTGCAACTGGGATACAGCTATGTGCGCACCCAAGCTAGAAGCGGTATGCTCTGGCTGCTCTGAGCAAGCTCTCTCTCTCACTGGATTATATGATACAAAGGATGAAGTACAAAGCACTGTGTATGTCTTTCCAAGATGGAAAGAAGCTGGGAAATCAAAAGAAAACTTTTTTGCCAACGCTTTCTTTTCAAAACTTGCATCAGGATTAAAATTCCACGCAGACAGGTACAACTGTCACCCCTTTGGGATGCAAAGTGCTTTTGGCTCAGACTTCTGCAGTGACCACAGCTTTTTTCCTTCCACAAATTAATTAATAAAAAACAAAGAGTGATATGTGCATCACAATGCAAGGGAGAAGAAAAAACCCTGAGGAGATGAAGTGCTGCCTCAGCAGAGGTAAAGCTGCTTTCCTCTCAGCAGTAGGTGGGACTGACTCTACATGGGAATAGGAAGGGACACTTCATCTTCCTCCCATCCTTGCCACCCACCAGCCTGTGATGTGCAGGAGGGCTGGCAGGCTGGGTTGGATTGCCAAGGCTGGGTTGCCAGTGGAGGTCTGGCTCCCCCTCCCGATGCTCTCCCCCTCTTCACTGCAGTCGCTCATGGACCAATCCCTGCAGAGCCGCATCCTGGCAGCTCACTCAAGCCCTCGGGCTTCTTGGCCTTGGCCTGGTTTCAGAGCAGTCCCTCACTATTTTTTCCATTCTCCTAGTGATGGAGAGTAGAAATGAATGGAATGAAAGCCTTCTCGTTCCCCTTGTCACATAACAGCATGCCCTTCTCTGCCAATTCAATGCATAAGGAGCTTTATAGTAATTAGGCCAAACAAAAGCTTTGCAGATGGCTGTCACTCCTTCTGCCCAGAAACCTTCCCATCCTCCCTCCCTCCTTTCTCCCTTCAGTCACTATTACTGCAAAGCAGAAAATACCGCACAGTACCTGAAGCGAGTTCTCCTATTTGGTGTACCACCAGCAGAGCCAGCCAGGCCTGGACTCTCCAGTTGTGGGTGCTGGTCCCCGGCACAGCTGCTGCTGCCGCCGTTCCCTGAACGCAGCCTCCGGACATGGATTTTAACTTTGTGGAGGTTGTAGCAAGAGGGTGGAGGGTTAGATAGAGCTTTATAGCATCTCACCATTTCCCTGTGTGCAGATCTGGTCCCTGCAGGGTGTTTGACTGACACATCGTCAGGGTGACGGTTGGTTGCAAGGCTCAGTCTTTATTCCTCTACCTCTCTTCCCTTTGCTTGCTCCGGCACAGGAGAGAGGCCACGGCGTCACAGTTCCCAATTCCCCCGCTGGTTTGGCTCTTGATTCCCCCTCTGTTTCCCACTTGAATCTCTGCTACGAGGGTTGTAGCTATTGCAAACAAACAGGCATTGTGTCATATTTCAACATCCCACTACAAAGCTGACTCTGCACAAGATAAAAACGAGCTGTCCGTATAAGCAGTCCTTGCTCCTTGCTAGTCGGGGTTGCCATTGAAACTCAAGTCTCCAAAGCCCACCCTGCAGTCCCAGGCTGCCGGGCAGCGATGCACCACAAGCAGAGGAGCAGCCAGATGGCCCTGCACTCCTAACCCAGTGCCAGTCTGAATCCGAGGCTCAGAGGAGGAGTGGCGCGGAGAAGAGGAGGAGATAATTCCCAGCTTCAATTCTGCAGTGCAGCAGCTACCACTAAAAGCGTTCTGGACTGCTGGGCACCAAAAATCCTTTCCTGCTCTTAATATCCAGCTTGGAAAGAAGAAAACAGAAAGGAATGTATTTCTGTTTTATAGCCCTTGCTAGACACCAACATCCATCGCCTGAAGTCTCTTTCCATCTTAAAAAGACTCACATAAGGAGCCCATAAAGGACATTCTTCTACAAATACCCAGATACATAACAATGAAACAAGCCAGGTTTAGGGCCAGCTTGAGAATCTGGTATAAAACAAGTGTAAAAGTGTCTATTATGTGACCATCAGTATTGTAGCATTTTTATGTCCAGTAGAACTGAAATACAAAACCTGAGTACAGGAAGTTTTGGGTTGGTTTGTTTTTAAAAACAGACAAAAGGCTGCAGTATTTCTATCTGAGCATTCTGAGTATATAGAGGGAAATTTCCCCTCTTTGACCCTGCAGACCACGTCTCAAACATGGATTTCCTGCACCTCCTGTGACTGGATCTGGATTGTTAAGGGAGCCTGAAAGCGGACTCCTGGTTCAGAAACTGTTAGTCAGCTAGCTACATCTTGCCTCAAGACTAGACCAGACACCCGGACCAGTTCAGGGGCTGGCTCTCCAGTGGCTGTTTCACTTCTGTTATCTTTTGAAGGCTGGCTTTAAAAAAAAAATAATTAGGATTTCCTTGTTTGCAAAGCTCTCTAAACACCATGAAATCTATATGCCTAATAGTGGGTCCAAAAGAGCACTGGTGGGCAGATGTGAGGGCAAGGGTTGTACTGTACTAGAGACAAGGCTGGAGATGTGGGAGGGCCAGCAGGAAAAGCTAGAATTAACTAGCTAATGGCACTCCACTCCAATTTCCTTGCAAGGAAAATTCCCCATTTCCTCAAAAGGAATATTTTAGAAAGAATTTTGTATTTTGACTGACTTTCAATGCGAAATATTACAGCTATTCCCTAGAAAGCCCTCTGGCGTGTCTGTATTAGAGTACTTTTTTCAGCAAGAAAACTGCTATATGGTGTTCCAGACCCCAGGAAGTTCCAAGACTTCTGTTCAAGCTCTTGTTTGAGCTCAGTTTTACAATTATTAAAAAAAATACAAAATCCAGCCAATTGACGGAAGATAAATCTCAGCTCAACCCAAAGCACTCCAAACAGTCTCCTTCCTCCCCAAGCCCTGTGCCAGCTTTGGTTTCCTATTTAAAAACATCATTCAGTCTTTCCCTGGCTGGCACAAGAAACTCCTACACAACAAAAATGAAGCCATCTGTATAGTGAAATGGTGAAAGGAGTTACCCAAAACCCCATCCAAATTCAAAGCAGAGCAAAAAGGAGCACAGGGGAGCTGCTGCGCTGGATTTGCCTGGAATATTAGAAATCACCACCATTAAATACTAGATTGTAAACAGAAATGAGCTAAACTGACAACATGGTTTCAAAAGGCACTTCAGACCATGGTGAAAACCAGTTTCACACTGAACACGTGTCCTCACAGAACTGTGGAAGTAGAGTTCCTAAGCTTGGTGCTGGCAGAGCCAGGCAGGGGCAGAGCACCCCGACCCGCAGCTGCCCTTCGTGCAGCCAGGCTGGCACCCTGCTCCCTGCCCTCATCTCCTCTCAAGACCTTCACCTATGCGTGACTTTGCAGAAAGATACCAGAGCAAACAAAGGTCTTATCTATACTTTCTGTACTCTTCCCTATAAGGGTAAGGGATGTAAACCCACAAGCTCTTTCAGCAGAAATTCGATCTTATTCCCCAAAACTTTTTCAAGAAACGATGATATTCTAGATTGAACAAGCCTGAGTCTAGGAAAGCATGGAACAAGTTAAATAGCTCACCTGCTCCCCCCAAACAAACGGACCATGGGTTCTACAGCCCAAAGCAGTGGGAACTGCCAGCCTTCAGTTTGAAACAAAAAATGTGGTGCAGGAGAGATCGCTCTCGAGGAAGGGAGAAATATTGCTGTTAAAAGCACTTCTTCTCCACTCCTTAAAAGAACGAGTTCAGATGAGTAAGAAGACCTATGGTTTCCTTAAGTTCTGTTCTACTGACCTCATTACATTCACCAAGAGCCAAATACCAGAGTTGTGCTTAAGCGCTGGTGTATATGGCAGCTGTTGTGGCTGCCCCAGAAGCAATGCAAGGTTCCTACACTGTGAAAAGGCCAAAATTAAAAGCCCACCCCCAGTTTTACGCCATGGGGTAATGAACAAGAACTGGTGATCAACCAGCTCATGACAGTTGTATGCCTCTAAGGGCATCTCAGTGGCTGGACTTGGGATGCAGGCAGTGCCACAAAGCCTCTGTTATTAGCTTAGACAAAAATCTTAGCATTGCTGGTTTGTAGGAGTTGGACATCAGTAAGAACTGTTTGAAATCACTCAGAATCCCTTTCAGTCAATAAAATCAGCAGTTACCAGCAGGTATCAATCCCTAAAGAATTATTATCTAATAGAGAACTGCTAATCTGCCAGGTATGCAACACCCTTCTGCTCCATCAGCTCAAATACATCATCAAATCAAGTGAGCCCGTTTAACTACCTCTCATTACTACCTCAAGTTTTAACAAATAATACAGCAAGGCATTTTCAAGAAAGACTAATATGCAACTGAACTTCCAACCTCAGTTTTAAATCATAAGCATGAATCATTAGGCTTGGAATGCCAAGTTGGAGCGCTCAGAGTCCTCTGGTCACACTTTCTACATTTGGTAACAAACTACTGTTTAAAAAATGCACTGGACACATCCAAATGTATTCTATTTAAGTGCCAGCAAAAATAAGGTCTTGTAATCAGGGCGAAGAGGTACTCGGTCACTGTTTATTTAAGGTCCCATTCCTTTCCCAGCAGTATGCTTCATTTCAGACACATAACCCCTGCTCCCACCCAACCTTCCCTGGAGCCAGCCCAGCAAGAGGAACACAGGATGCTCCACACCCAGCCCAGTCCAGAGCTCCTAAACATCGAGAGCACAACAAAACTCCTGTGATGCTGCCGGGGAAACCCAAGTGCACAGCTAGCAGCTGCCAAGGAAGGCCACAGGATTTGTGAGGAGCACACTCACTTCCAGCTTGGCTGGGACGAGCTGGTCAAGTGCGCCGCTTCTGCTGATGGATTGCCATGGACTAATGCAACAGACCGTGCTCTGCTTCACCAACCCTTCATTTCTATAATGCTTTACTTTTCATATCAAGAAGCCTTTTTATATGTTTTTTATTAATTTATTACAAAAAGCCCCCACTTTTGATCATTTCCCAATTATACATAGCTTGTTTAGTTCCATCCTATAAATAGAGAGGAAAAAAATCCAAAAGAAGTACTTTTTTAAGCTAGCCATAAAAGGTCAGGTGGTTTTCAAAACTTGAACCTGAATTCGGTACAAAAAGCCTGTTGTATAGTGTCACAGAGCTCATCTGGGAAGCAAGGAAGCCAGTTTTATTTACTTTTGCAAAGGAACATGAAAACTGTTGACACCTAAAATGCACTGTATTCTTTTAGTATTTTGTAGTAGTATTTTCCGTATCATGGGGTTTTTGGTTTTCTTTTTAGAGACACAACCAAAACCCCCGTGTTGGCTCAACACGTGTGAAGCGAGCGCCGGGCTCTGTAGGGCCCCAACGGAAGCACAAGCCGCGGGGCTTCTCCGCAGCGAGGCGGCACCGGCGGAAGCTGAGCGAGCCCCGCGGAAGTCAACTCCGAGAACACCGACCCAAGAGACCGACTCGGTGTGAATCAACCAAGAGGTTACTCATGAGAGAGCCGAGACTTCGGGACGTGTCTCCGACACTTCCAGCAAGCCACACACCGAGGATTACTCGCTCCTGATCACCAGACCTCGCACACCGGTCCTTACCTGTTGCCGGCCGGCAGCGCCCACCGCCCAGCCGGGTCTACTTCTCCTCCTCCTCCTCCCCGCTTTCCGCTCCTCTCCCGCTGCCGCCCTTCTAAAGCAGTTTTCGGACACGTGAACAAAGCAGCGGATGGCAAAACCCCACCGACACCCGCGGCCCGTCCCGCTCCATCCGCACCCCGCCGGGCCCGCACCTACCTCCCGTGCCGCACTCCCGCTGCTACCGGTGCCGGTCCGCGCCTTAAAGAAGCAGCGCGGTGCCGGCGGCCCTCCCCTGCTGCCTCCCAGCCACTGGCGCTCCGCAGCCGCTGCCTTCCTGCAGGGCCCCGGCCCCCAAGGAGGAGGAGCCAGGGCAGGAGATGCTTAGAGGAAGGGAAGCCGGAGAGGACCGGAACATAAGGACAGCCTTGGCGGGGCGGCCCGGGGCGGGGCTCTGCCCCGGGAGGCGCCAGCAGTGCCGGGACACCCCGGGAACGAGAGTTCCCTTCACCGCTTCGCTTCCTAAGGAGCCGCGGGGAAAGTGGCGGTGCCGGGGAACAAGGCGCTGTGCGGGGCTGTACCTGTGCCCCCCCGCAGCCTGCCGGGACCCCGCGCTTGCCACGGCACGGGCCGGGTGCGTTAACGCGATCCGACACAGAGCTACAGCCAAAGCAAGAAGCGCACTGCCGTCTCACAAAGTGCTCCTGAAATCACCCTGTAACCCAGCAAGGCGCTCAGGAAGATGGATGAGATAGAAACCATTTAGACAGTCAAAAAGCTACCTCACTTCACCAGTTAGATTAAGAAAAGAGTGATTTTGCTCAGTTCAGTTTTTCAGGACACCTCAGAAACAATTCACCCCCTCACACATGTTCAAGTTGTTGAAATCTCACCGCTTTGAACATTTTCTGACACCTCTGCCATGTGCATTAGGACGCTCTGCAAGACATTTTTGCCAGCAGCATGTTTGCTCAAATAAAACTCCAAAGATCAGAACATGGGAGCAAGAATGAAGAATAAGAAACCAACCCAGTGGAGATGATGTTTCATTCTTCCAAAGTTGGATTAAACAAATAATCAGAGATTTTTCCATTATTAGCTCTTCCTTAAACTTGATGCACACCTCTTGCCATAACACTGAATGTCCGTCTCATCTGGGCCAAGAAAAGCACCTTCTGTGTTGTACTGCCAAAAGAGCACCCAGTGTCCTCGGTTACATAAATATGAGCAGTTTTTAATATCAATAGGAAGGACTGTGTTGTTCTTACCCCTGAGCACCAAGATCCTAAACTCAAGCACTTCTCCACTGTATTAAGTTGTTTTTGCAAACTGTGGCCCTTGGCAATAAGCTGAGGTTTGCCCAGAACACAACTGTGAATTAACCCATCATCTGTATGATCAGATGTCACCACAGCTCACTTCCCCTAAAGGCTCACTTCAGACTTCCTGCCGCATGTCACTCCAACACACACTGCTGTTTGCTTAGACAAAACAGAGCCAACTATGGAAACAAAGGACAGCTACAAAAGTTCCTCTCTAGAAAAAAACTCTTACTCATCCGGTCACTCTGTTCATCCACAGTAATTCTTCAATCCTGTATCAACATCGCCCCTGTGCCCAAGTGAGAAGACACAAAATGCCTCTAGTTAGCATATGAACAGTGTGTTATGCATGCAGATCCCAGCAGGAAATGTTCTGTGACAGCAAGGATTTGAAACAATAAGCTTCCATCCATCTGATAAATATCTACCTGTCTCCCTTAGAGCCGGCTGCATTACCTCATCTAATTAAATGAAAGCTGATCCTCACTGGCATTCACAGTGGGAGACACCCTAAGGCCTTAATCAGCTCAAGCTATTAGCTACACAATGTCTCGAAGAAAATTAGAGGAAGAAAAGGTCTGGGCTAAAGGAACAGCAGTTTTGTCTTTCCCTGTGGAAGACTTAAGGGACACTTACACCAGATTGTTTTCCTCCCCGTTCCTTCATGAAGTATACAGGAGTATACTCTACAATTCGATCAAAAACTACAAGCACTTCTATAACAATATGTACCTCTGCTACAGGGAGAGGCTCCCTGCCTGCCTAATGTGATGATGATGATTTCCTACTTCGTATCTTTGTCACCTGCTCAGAAGCAGGAGAATCTGCCTGGCACACAGAACTATCATGTGGAAGATGCTGCACATGAGATTGGTACTGTACAATCAGAACTTCCTACCAGCAGGTTTGGCAATGCAGCAGTTTCTTGTTCTATACTACTCTTTCAAAGCCCACTCAGTTGCACATGGTCTCCTTTTGCCTATGCAAAGGCTTACACTGTTCCAAAAACAAGACAGCACCCCTCTTTTTCCACACCCCTAATTGTGCTTCCAGGGATGCAATAAACCAGAATAATGGAAAATGAAAGGTCAGCAAAAAAGACATTTTACTTTCCAATCAAAAGGAACAACGCAGCTCTTATATTTCTTGAATCCTTCATTGTTCAGAATGTTTCTTGCAATGTCTGAACACGGTTCCTCTTTTTCCCCAAAACCCCCAAGCTTCCTTTCTCTCCCACAGAAGCATTCAATAGAACTTAAGCCTATAAGGACAGACTAGGAAACCTCAAGTCTCCTACTGGTACCTGCTACATTTGGAGACCTGCTTATCAGTTTGAAATTCTGTGTGTGATTCCCCACTGCAAAAACCAGATCCTTCAGAGCTGTTTCATCAACAGCAATACTTGTAGCTCCATCAAATAATAACAAACCAGCTTAGCAAAAGACAATTTAATAAAGAAATTACTCAGTTTCATACTTGAAAGTATGAACAATAAAAAAAGGACATTTGTTTTTGAGCATCAAAACTGAACTGACATAAATACTCTGTGGACACTTACCAGTTCTTTTTTAATCAGAACATAAAACCTGTTTGAAATGAGCTTCAGCAGGAAAAGAATATTCGTAAGACAGAAATTCCTCAGGGGCTATCATGGCCTAAGCTTTTAGCATCTGGACTGTCTGGCTTGTATCTGGTTTGGGTCACTAATGAAAATGAATTTAGGGATTCTAGCCTAGTCCCCCACAGGCATGTAGCCAAACCACACACAAGCTGGCAGTGTGCTCAGGAATGCAAAGAAATGGGATGCTAAAGGTCACACCAAAGCATCTCCTACACAATCCTATGATCCTAGAATGTTTAACTCCTTGCCTTCAGAGAAGGCACAGAAGCAGGCATTCACCTGGTGGCTTGGAAGAATACCACCTACACTTCAAACTGTCTAACATGGAGTTAGACAATATCCTTAGTATTTCAAATGAGATTCAGCAGTTAGAGGGAGTTATGAAGTTATTTCTTACTTCAATGCTGCAATGGATATTTGACCTATGAATCTGATACACATATTGCAATTCCACAGTAATTTCTAAACTGCTTGGAATCCACAAGGAAAAGGCAAAAATCCCTCAGGATCAGCAAAAGCCATTACAGCCTAAGTGTTACCTATTAAAAAAAAAAAAAAGTCTTGCTCTATATCCACAAAGAAAATGGGTAGATTTTTATTAATTAAGTATTAACTCTGTCTCAGCTTCCTTGTAAAGTACATAAGGCATGAAGACCCAAAGGAAGAAATGCCCCAAGCAGGACAGACTGAGCAGCTAGTGAGAAGATAAACCCTACAACTACTGCACAAGCTGTACTCATAGCTAGAACTACTAGGACAAAAAATCCTCAGCACTAAATGGGTTTTGAATTTTATGATAAGTAATTTTAGTCTTGCCTATTTGGATTTCTGTATGTAATTCTGTAAGCTGTATAACATGCTTAATTTGCTACCTTGCAATAGAAGGTGGGGAAAATGAGAAAATGCATTGCTCTGAGCAGAGCCCCAGTTCCATCAGTTGCTGCAGATGCCTTTTGCTTTCACAGGAGTGAAAGTGGACAGTAGGCTGAAGATGAGACTGCATCATGCCTTGGCAGTGATGAAAGCAAACAGCACAGAGGAGGAGGAGCCAAGGGAAGGTCATTCCCGTTTACTTTGTGCATCTTAGATCGTACTGTGTCCAGTTTTCTTAGAATCAAGAAAGGTGTTGATGGACTTCAGCATGTCCAGCAAAGGGCCAGCAGCATGGTCAAAGGGTTGCAGCACATGGCCTATGAAGATGGGCTATAGGTATTGAGCTTGTTTAGCCTGCAGAAGACTTAGGAGGGACCTAACAACAACCTTCCAACAGCCAAGATGAGGTTGCTGAGAAGATGGAACCAGGCTCTTTACTGAGGGAGATGGAAAGACAACAGCCATAACTTGAAACAGAAAAGGTTCTAACTTTTTTAAATTAATATATATTTATATGTAAAAAATCTAACACAAATTTTAAATAGTATAATTTTTATAAACAATTTTATCTATATTCTGTAAATTTTTTTTATATAAAATTAACTAATAAGAAAAATATTTTTCACTATGAGAATAATTATGCATTGAAATAGGCTGCCCACAAACACTGCGGAGTTTCTGTCTTTGGATATTTTTAAGACCCAATTGCATAAAGTCCTGAGCAGCCTGGTCTGAAATCAGCGCTAGCTCTGCTTTAAGCAGGAGGTGGACGACATGAATCTGAATGATTCAGTGCCTACCAAATGCCTTTATTCAAAAAATACATAATACCATCACTTGATTAACTACCCTTTCTACCTCCCTTCTAACAAGTGTTTATAACGTGTCAGCCATACTAAAAGGTGGAGGAGACACCAGCAGTTCCTAATGCATCGTTGTATTGACTTCAGCCAAAATAATAGTTACTTAAGTGACAGAAACTTTAGTTCCACGCTTCGTCAAAAATGCATTGGCAGTAGAGGACAAATTAAACATTCCCTCGTTGGAATGAGAGCAAAGGAGCTTTGCATCAAATGTGGCAGAAGCAAAATCGCCCCAAGTTTCTTACCTCCCACTCACTTGCAAGCTTCACTGGCACCTCTATGCCCCTCTTCTCCAGCTGTTCCAACTTGTAATCCTCATATTTTCTGTATCCTGCATATCCTCCTCCTGTAGCTACCAAAACATGGAAGGGGCGCAGGCGGAACACTTGCCCTACCGAAGCAGTATGAAACTTCTTCCTGTCTGTACCAAAAAAGAAACACAGACTTCAGGAAAGAGAACAATGACACAGTAAAGAAGAAAGCTATTATGTGCAGTGAGAGATGTCAGCTTAGGTGAACAAAATGTAATCAGAAATCTGTGACCCACAAGGTATGTATAAATGTTCTTAAGTACTCCAGTTATTGCAGCATAACAAGTTACTGAATCCCAGCTGATGAACACTAACTGGGCATCTGTGGTTTTAACCTTATCCACCATCCCATATCCCTCCAACATTCTTCCCCTAAAAATATATGAAATGAGCTCCCTGAAAGCACTGTGGAGAAATTAATAAGACGAGCTGCCCAAAAGTGTTATAATTATTTTCCAACAATGAGATCTATGTTGTTACTATACAGAATGATCAGTTGCTGGGGAATAATCCGTAGTACTGTGAAGCTTCGGGCTCCTCAGTCATTAAAGCTTCCATTATAGTCATGGAATTCCCAAAACGTACAGCTAACTGGAAGAGGGAAGGAAATGATGACCTGCTTTGGTGTAGGTTTGGTAAACAGGATAAGAGGCATATTTCTGCTTTAATACAGCTCACCACATTGGGGGGGGGGTGTGGGGAGAGAAGATATCCAATGTTATGTGTTATTTCTTATCAAGCACTACCAAGCTTCTCCTGCATAACACAAGCCTTGCATGTCTTCTGTGAGATCCAAGTAACACTGCAATGTTACTAAGCAACAGGACAGCCACACAGGAAAGCAGTGAGAGCAGTGGGGAGTATTCCCCTTGCCAGATCTTGAGAGAAAACTAGTATGTTAAAGCTTAATGGTCTAAGGACTGTGCTGCCTCTACTTGTATTACAGGCAGTCTGAAGGTTCCCAGAAATGAGCATAAGTCACTACCAGATAGAGAAAACCCCCAAAAGAACTAAGTCTCAGATACTGATTGATGTAATTTCCACAACAATCATTAACAGATGAGCCAGAATCAAAACCAATGGACTAGATCTTGTTCCATCAATGTCAGGCTTAGGGTTTGACAGTGAAAGGACGCATTACCAACCAAAAGAATTCAGTAACACCAGATCTATTTCTAGGCATGCACAGAAACAAAGTGTAATTGCTGAGCAACTGGAGAAGCTTTAGTTCTAAGTAGTCAAGTTGAGTAAAAGCATCCATGATGCTGCAAAAAGATGCCCAATAAAAATAATTCTCACTCACATTTTGGCTTACCAACACAATATTTTTGCTCACTTCTTTCCTACATACAATTCAAACAATGTTTTAAATCGCATGTCCTAAAATACACAATGTGAAAACAGCCTTATCTTACTAAAAAATAAAGAAAAAATAAATCTTATTTTCTGGGGAAAAAAACCCCCAACCAAACCAACCAACAAACAAGGCAGCAACGACAGCTACAGTTAAGATCCTAGAAAATATTCTGCCCTAAAGAGCAATGCTTAGTAAAGGCCAGGTATCATTTAGAACAGCTAAATGCTTTTAAAGAAAGACTTTTATTTATTTTGAATTTACAAAGACTTTACAACCTGCAACTTTGCATCACTATTTCAACAGAAATGTTTGTACAGAGACCTATGATACTCTTTAGCCCTAAAGCCTTGAACTCCTTTCTCACCACATCTTTGCTTCTAAGTTAGCAAAGCTGCTCAGCTATTTCATCATAGATAGCAAATTCCCAAACCAAACCCCCGCAGTGAGAACAGTTCTTTCTGGTTTGTACCCAGAGAGAGGCTGTTTCCCCTTCAAGAGCCTCTATTGATTACACCCGTCTGGACCTTTCTCTTCCTGTGCTAGAGACTGAACCATCTGAGGTTCCACAGGCCACAGCAAACAATTCGCCAATAAATGATTTGAAGAGTTGACTTTTCCCCATCTCCAGTGCTAAAGAAACAGCACTTCTATAACTGGTATCCAAGCCATGATCGTTGGCAAAGGCATCTAACACACCTTTGGTTAAGGGGGTTTTGCTCTGACAAATAAAACTCCACACCTTTCAGACAGGAATGAAATTCACACAAGTTTACAAATTCCAAGACAAAGAGATCAGTTATTAATTCTGGCAACAAACCCATGTTCAGGCAGTTGGGGCTGGTTAGAGATTTCAGCCGAACATCATGTCCTCTATTGATACTAACACTACAGCAGCCCTTTAGCAAGCAGCATCAGAATGTGAGGAAAGCTCATGCCTTGGCACATGAGCCAGTAGAAACAAACCTGGGACAAGAGGAAAAAGCTGGGGGACTTTTAACATACTACTAACATTTTTAGATGCTTTGAACCCTAAATCTGAACTCCTTCCAGATAAGGCCAACATGTTTCTGATTTCTTTTAAACATTATGTATAGTTAGAAAATGAGAATGAAAATAAAGTAATAATCTCCTTCTCTGGAACAGATGAAAATGACTCATTCCCTCAGAAGCATTAAAAAACGTAGGGTGGGAAAGCAAAGTGCGTAATAGAAGGCAGTCAGAGGCAATGATCTAAAGATTGCTTTGTTACTTTCACCAAATAAAGAATTTCTTCTAGGAAAAGATATAAGCACTTAGAGGAGACCACTTATAAGGGTAGAGATAAAAGTAGTTATCTTTTCCTCCTAATTACATCATTTGCAAGTCATGTAGATTTAAATCCAAATCAGAATCCAAAATGTCTAAAATATGCCTTCCCAGCCTTAGCCAGTACTGCTCTAGAAACTCCAGCATCTAAACCGCTGTCTAGATTTGCATCTCTGCAAGGCTCCTCAGACCTATAAAATCACTGTGGGGACAGATGGCACCTCTAAAAGGACAGAGAAGCAGCTTTCAGCCATGGTTAGGGAAGCTCTTTATCCAAAATGGTCCTCTTGTAGCAATAAAAGTAAAAATAATAAATAAATAAAACCCCACAAAACCCATGGAAATAATTTCCTTTAACAACATTTGTTATCCAAGTATTCCAGTAGAGCTGAGAAAAATGAGGTATCTTATGAAATAGGTAAATACACTTCTTTTAGTACCTGGAAAACACAACACCAAAGGAGTAAAGCATAATTTCAAGCGTGTGTTTATGGAAATGCTATGAACTGAATAGGTCTCTGATGCCAGATTCCCACTTCTGCTTTAACATGAAGAACTTCATATTCACCAGTATGTGTCTGTAATTTGCCCAACTTTGAGTAACCCTGAATTTAAAACCACTAGGTAGATACGAGCCTTCACTTACCACTGAAGAATGTCCTAGAAGGTGGATGCTTCCACAGGACTCCAGTTTTCAGAAACAGGTTATCTTGTATAAGGAAGTTACAGCTAGTCAGCAAACTGCAAATACAACAGACAAGAAGCAGTTGCTTAAGTACAAATGTTTAATGATGCATTAATTTAAGCAGTTCGATAACAGTGATAATTTTATATTCAGAGGCTGAGTAACAGAGGGAAAAATCTCCTCAAAGTATCCTAAAATTTCCACTGAGCATATTCCTTCCTGGCCTGATCCCTCCCTGAAAAAAGCAAAACAAAACCAAACAACTGACAGTCCAACTGCTCCTGCAGACAGTTAATGCTGTATCAGTTTTATCTTTTCTTTTTCTTGACAAATATTGACCTATGTTCCTCTTGAGCTAAATTGTAGTGTAACAGTGATACTTGTCTGAGTATCGTATGTGCTGATCTTGCCAATAGCCCTTTTTGGGCAACTAGTTATGTTGACATTACATACCATACCTTGGCCTGTTTGGAGTTCTAAGATGTGATTGTGAATACAACCTGTGTGTTTTTTAAAAAGAAAGCTGATACCTCATTTCATCTCGTTTTATGCAGTGCCCTGGCTTAAATGTTCAGTAACCTGTTTGGGTTTGTTTTTTAAATAAGTGAATCTAGAACTGATAAGCATAACTACTCTCTGAATCTGCTTCCAATTTAACATAGACCTGTTTTGTCCAACAGTAAGCAAACATCTCCTTTAAGGTCAGTAAATAACTTGTATTTTGCTGGGGAAAACGAAAATGTTTAAAACAAGACTGTTCTACTTACAAGGTACATACATATCACAAGCATCATTATCTTCTATAACAACATAGCTAACAAGTATGTACTTCCATTCAAAGATAATGTTTATAATGGGCAAAGTTGAAACCAGCCATGCTGATCAAAACAAACTCTGCTTGCAAATGTGATGGTAAATTTTTAATGATCATTTACTGCTTGGAATTATTCCATCTCCCCGGGGCTGCTACTCAGGTGTGTCATTCAGGAAGCTCCTACAACAGCAACCATCTTAACAGGCACTTCTGAATTGGGTTCCTGTATCCCCTTCCTCACCATGCTGGTGCGGAGGCGGAGTACATAGGAAATGTATGGATTCCAGGAAGTAATGCCATTTATTAGGCCAACTAGTATACCTGGAAAAGTAAAAAGGCTGCCAGGCATAGAAGCTCTTCTTTAGAGTTTGTCTTACCACTCTGTATGCTAGTGACTTGTGAGTGGTTCTGTCACTCCAAAACCAGAGACTTACAACTGGCCAACACAGGCAAAGAGTTCAGCCAGGATTTTTCATAGGTTTATTATATAACCTTTTCTTTCTGGTTTCTAATGATCTGAAAAGGATACATCCAGTTGTGCAAGAACTATTCACTTTCAAAGTCTTTCTATAAGCACATATAGCCAAGTTCTTGAAAAATACATGCCAACACTGCATCCTGCTGTCAGACAGGATTCCAGGCCCAAGCCAGGGCAGGAGAGGGGCAGTGTTCTCACACCAACAGGCTCAGTCCCTTGGTAAGAACCAGGTTTAGCAGGTCTTTGTGCAACCCTTTCATTACCAGGATGCAAATGCCACAGCTGGGATGCCTTCACTTGGCCCTCTAACCTTTCATCTGCTCTTAATGAGATACATGCTGAGTACAGAATTACCTCATTAGCTTACAAGCTATTGCATCATTTATGGCCACTCAATTCAAGGAAGTGGTTATTAAGAACATTTAGAATTAATTTCAGTGTCTAATGAGTGACACATAGACACCTCTTTACTTAGAAGAAGGGTCTACAAATAACAGATTTCTTGTCTAGAAATCACACAGTGATACCAGTAGACACTTGCTAACAATGTTTTAATGTTAGCCAAGGGCAAACAGCTGTAGTTTTAGACTGCCTCCATAACATGGTGTCAGTAATATCTCACCCTGCCCTTCAGCTTCACGTCTCAATTAAACTCATTGCATTAACCCAAACGTGTCAGGACAGGCCCTCCCCAAAACATGGATTCCTGTGACCAGGTGCTAAACATACCACGCTGCCACATCATCTACCAGGATATTATTTCCTTAGCAAGGCAGAAAAAGCATCCCACACTGCTGCAGAACCTGTATATTTTACATAGCAGCAGAATGTAATTTCAGATGAACACAGAGGTCAGCTGATCTGCTTGGGTCATACACCAGACCTACACTGATTTCTGGCATGACGAGGCCTACCTTACAACATATTAAACCACCTGGGATAAAAGGAGTCCATGATAAGGTAGGAGCCTGTGGGCTATTTCTAAGGGATTAAAGAAACTAAGAACTAATCCAGTTTACAGTTTACCAGAAAAATCTTAAACCCCTAAAAAGTCTGGGAAAAACCCCAATTTAGCTGCAGCCTAAAGCACTAATATTCTCAACACACATATTAGTTTGATACATAATAACCTAAAGGAATAAAGGCACATCCGGAACAAAACTAGCTGCATTGGCTCCACAGGAGCACCAGGAGCTGTGTGGTTGCCAAGGTAGGGCAGGGCACACCAGGTACTTCAGCACAGAGATGATCCTGGAAGAAGGGCACAACTAACCGCAGATCCTAAGCTCTTACTAAAACTGGTTTTGGTGCCTAACATGAGAAAACCACTCTCCTCCTTACTCTGAAATGTAAAAATAGGTAAAGATGACAAGACTTGCTGCCCTCCTCCTGACAGCCTGATCTTGATGGATACAAGGGTGCAGGAGAGCACTGGCTTCCTTACCCCACCACCCAACCGGAGGGTGCTGGAACAAGGAACTGTGTGGTCCATGTTAACTTCAGCCCCTCGGTGACTGGTCGTCAGGGGTCCAGGGACAACACCACCCTGATACCAGACAGCAACATGCTCTGCACATGAGGGGTGTTCCTCAGGTTCTGAGAGAGAAGGTGGAGTCGAGGGACCATGTGTTCTAAGAGCAAATTAATATCCTAGAAACAGCATTCTTAAAACGGATCCGTTGCTATGAAGAGTAAGCCTAAAAAGCACATTGCAGAGGGCAGTGCGTTCCCCGGGAGACGCGACTCCTCACAGCCCGTGCCCCCGTGACTACATAACCGTGGGGCAGCAGCTGCCCCGTCTGCCCATTGCCACGACCACACACGGACCACTACTGACCATGAAAACGGGTGAAAATCACACGAGGCCGTACGCTTTTCTCTCTTAACATAAAATGAAACCCCTTCATCTTTCCTTCCAGCCTGGACACCAAGGACAAGCCTCCCCGCACCTGCCCACGGCCGAGGCACCACACACAACCCCGTCTTCGCCCCAGCAGGGAAACGCAAGCGACCAGAGCAGCCGCGGCGGAGGAGGCGGCTGCAGCCCCCCGCCTGGGGGGAGGCTGGCCTACGGCACAGCCCCTCCTCACGGCCCCCGGGCGCCGGCTGTCAGACAACCGCTACCGCCTCCCCCCAGCTCGGCTGAGCCTGGACATCTCCAGCGCTACAGCCACCGGGCAGCGCCGCGCCGTGCCGTGCCGTGCCGTGCCGTACTGTCCTATCCCGCCCGCCGTGCCCGTACCTGCTCCGCCGCAGAGCGCACACCCCGGCCTGCGCCATGGCCGCCGCCATCTTCCCTCGCAGCCGCCGTGCCCTCTGCTGCGCCCCGCGCGTGAGGGCGGGAGACAGCCGAGGGGCGGAGCCAGGCGCGGGCGGGGCGGGCGGCGCGGGGCGGGCACGGCTGAGGCGAGGGCGGGCAGGGCGGGATGTGGCGCGGGGGCTCTGTGGCGCGGGGGTGAGGAGATGCCGCTACCTGAAGGCAGTATGCGTGTAAGGACGGGACCATTTCTCAGGGCAGATACGGAGTGGGGACGTGGGTATGAGGCTGTGCCCGAAGCTGCGTAGGGTGTGCGGTGAGGGTCCTCTGGAGGAGTAGTGTTGGGGCAGGGCGATCCCTGAGAAGAATGGGAGCCATTGCCTGAGGGGTATAGTGTTGGGTCAGCGTGGTCCCTGAGGGTTTGTGGCATAGGGACAAGGCTGCTCCATAAAGGTAGTATGTATGGTAGCCGGACAAAGCTGTTGCCCAAAGGGAGGTATGGTTAGGGGAGAGGACTGCTGCTTGGGGAGCTGAGGATGAGGCAGTTGGGATCCAGCTGCTTCTAAGCATTGCTGTTGAGGGGCAAGTGAGTCCTTGATCACAGATGTGGGAGCAGCAGGGGTGTCAGGGCAGAAGTTACGTGGGATGGGGGGCACACTTGATGTGGGACAAACCACAATGCTGTTCCTGCAAGTGAGATGTCGCACATGGTGATGCAGTAACATGTGTTCCTACTCTGGTGTCCCTTGCCTGGATCCCAGTGGCACAGAGGGGAATTCATAGAGATTATTTGGTTTCCACCGTCTTAGATGCATCCCCTAGGCACATACATAAGTGCTGCATTACTGGGAAGAGGCTAATTGCCATTTTCTGATGCTGCTATCACCCTATGGTGAATTCCAGAGTGCTGCTGCTGTGTTTCCACATCCTCAGCGCTTCAGGACATGATCCTCTCAGCGGACCTGATTACATTTGTGATTAATGCCTGTTTGTTTTCCTGAGGGGCCTAAATGAAGTCTACAACACCTTCGTGTCATTCTAACATCACCACAGACAGCAGCACAGTAACTGTGTAAGTACCTTAAACACATATAGGAAGCCTTTTGGTTTTAAATTCGTAAAATCTGAGCAGAGATCCAGATGCAGCCCTCATGCAGTAGTGTTATTATTAGCTGGCTGAGCTGTTGGGATGTACACATATCGTGTACATAATGGTAGGATTGGCAGGAAGTGAAACCTCAGAGAAGATTGGATTTGATCCTGTTAGGTGCTTTGCTACAAGCATTGCAAGAATCATTCGCTTTGATGTCTAACTGCACCCTGCTAGTGGGCCTGACAGACGAGTTTCCCAGAAGTAATTCAGAAATGATTCAGAGGTTAAGGTGTAGTTAAATGAAACACACTTGTTTATAGTGATTAATGTCTGTCCCAATCTGATCTTTTCCCCCAGAATTCAAAGTAAATATGTGGACCTTTAACTATTTTTAAATTACTTTTATCATGTGCTTTGTTCTTACATTTGTTGTACTGTTTTTAACATCTGACAGTATACTGCATGAAAAATTGTATGGGCTGTGCTTACTGAGGAATAAAGCATACTTCCCAAAGGGTACTGAGCTGTACTGGGCCCATGCAGGTGGGCCAAGTCAAAGGCTGGATAAATACCACAGTTGTTCTCTTAGCAAACGAGAGAACAGAGATTTTGGGACTTGCGAACGTTTGTTCAGGGAGTGAAGGAAGGAATGAGAGATGTAATTCCCGTGACTGGATTAGTGGGAAACGTAACACCTCAACAAATGTTGCAGATCCAGTGAGGGAACTTATGAAATGCAGAGATAAGCAATGGAATCCATGTACCTGGATGCTAAAGAAGCAAGCGGGGAATAAGGACTCTGAATCACTAGGGGAAAAGTGCATAAAGCAACAAAAGAAATCTGGGAAAACTCTTGGCAAAAATACATGAAACAGAGAAAGGACAAAGAAAATCCATAAGATGAAGGAAAACAAAATCTGACAAAAGACTTTCTGTAGGACTCTTGGAATAGTGAATTCTTTCTTGAACAAGAGAGTTGAAGCCACATTAGCAATATTTTATGCATCATATATCTATATATTTTTTTTGTGTTTCTTTTTCCCTGCTGTAGAATTAATGATGTTAATCATGGCTGCTGTAGAGTAATTAAGAGGTAATACTTCAGGATAAGTGTTAGAAAATAGGGAAATAAGCCTGTTTGGATGAGACTGCTGTGCTAGAATGGAATGAGGAAAGTCGAGAAAGTCAGCAGTGGCACAGTTCTGTTCTGAATTCTTAGGGAGACAAAGGACTACCTTTTGTTTGAAATAACTCAGATAAACCATTATCAGGTGAAAAGATAAGGTAAGGACCCTTCAGTGTTCTGTACAGTGATATGTTCAGTAGTTTGGACAGTACACTCAGCTTTGGAAATCTTTTTCTGTAAGATGGATGTCTTACCTATCTCCCAAAGGCATTTTAGTGCGTTTTTGAAACAGGAGGAGCACAATTTAGTTCAAAAGCAGAGGCTTACATTTCTTCATATGACTGTTTATAACAAAGCAGAAACTGCATGGGTATTTTCCACCTGTGAATAGGAACAGGACATTTTCTCTTTTGCATACAAGGATTTGCCACCCTCTGACTGGCTTTTTTTCTTAAATCATAGTTTATTCTTGTTGAATGCCTAAAACCCCTTTGCTATCTTCCAGAAGTTTTGGTCATCACTGTGGAATTCCTGGTATGAGAAGACAGAGCTCAGGGTAGAGGGAAGATCCTTGCTGAACTGCTGTAATCATGAAGACAGTGATTTTAACTGTCTTAATCATCTTCACTTTGCTGTCTTCAGGTAAGACTGATGCAGAGGGGGGAAAAGAAACCTCTGGATGGGTTACCAGGAAGCAGACTCTAATATTTGCTTTGAGTTTGTTTTCTTCCGTGCTAGGACGTTGCAGTTAGAACTGTGCCTGTGATTTCCATTTGCCTGTATTTTTCCTGTTTGATCAGTGGCAGATGGTGACCCAGTTAGTTTTGAAGCAGCTTGATACACTAGTTTCTTAGTAACTCAGTGAAGGTTTGTTTCCTTTGAATAGCTGAGATCTGCGTACTTATTAATGCTGTCTAATTGAATCTGTGTATTTCAAGCTGCTCCCCTCTAAACCCACAATGGGTTCTTTTTGCAGTAGTGCTGAATTAACGTCAAAGCAAGTGGAGTACTAATGTCTGATGCTATGCTCAAGGAAATAAAAACGTCCGTGTTTTAATTGTAAGCATTATTTATTCCAGGAAACATTTTTGTTTAATATTAATAGGTTGACAGAGATCCAAATCCTTAAACATCTGGAAATTGCAATGTTAGAGATGTTGTAGTGTTTTCTACGCATTTGATCCTGTTTTTCACTACATAGTATAAATATCTCTCAAGTTACATAACTGCTTGCTATTTTATTATATAATAATCACTTTTCCCCTTAAATGTATAGTATCTCCTTGAGATGTATATGATGATACATTTCAGAGTAGGCATTTAACAGGAAAAATGCAAAATAAGTCATACTACATCCAATATAGAATAATTGGTGCCTAAAGAAAAAGAGGAAATTTTGTTGACATGTCTGGACTCCCTGAAGATGTAGCTTTATAGTCAGTTTAAACCTATCAAACCCTCAATTCCTCCTGGAAAAGGAGGTCTCACCATCTCCTCCACTTCTAATTGTATCTTCCTTCTACTGGCACCTTTTATCTTTTTTTAATTGGTTACTTAGCTTTCAGCTGGAAAAAGATCTGATAACTGAATAGTCCAGTTCTGTGCACAGTGTTCTTGTGCAGGTTATTTAATCTCTTTGTTTGGCATCCAGAAATGAAGATAATTCTCACTAGCTTCCTCTTTGGAAGAGGTAAGAGTTTGAGGATTTTGTTGTTTGTGTTTACTCAGTACTCTGTTCAACACAGTACATGGTTCTTCACTGTCAATAACCAAATTATCCCTAGTTTGCATCTTTCATATTGGGTGTTGTCATGGAAGATAAACCTCTCAATCTTGAGGGAAATCCAGCAAGTTACTTGTCATTGCTGAGGAAACAGACAATACATTGTCTAAAAGCAGTCACAGAACTGCCATCATAATTTAAAATAACCCCAGATCTTCACCTCCTGATTGAGGGGTTTGATTTACTCTATTATAAAGTAGCATTTAATTGAGAATTGCTTTCAACTTAAATTTTTTGTACTTCTCCTTTGGTCTAAGGTTTTCTGCCCCTGGAGGTCTGATATGGATCTTACTGTTAAAAATCAGTTTGTCTGGAAAAAAAATGGGAAGGAAATGCTATTCTAACAAAGCATAACCCTCAGTGGGAAATACTGTTCTAACAAAGTTCAAACTATGTAGTTCAGTGCCGTGAGACACTTGGGACTTGGAACATCAGATATTGTCTGGTGGAAAACCAACAATCCCCTCTCTGAAGACTACATTCAACAATGCTAAGGCAACTTGATTCCCTGTCGACATCCTTGCTCCATATTTCTTGTTCTTTTCCAGGCTTAGTTCTGAATCTCTAGAACTTTGTGACAGAAATACTAAGATTGGTATAAATTATGCATGGGAATATGTGTGTGTGAAAACACCAAGAGGAAACAGCAGAGCAAAGGTTAAAAGAATGGCCTGTATTGATAACCAAGAACACAATTGACAGCACTAAACCTGATAAGCCCTGGGGAATGCATAGTTTACATCAGAATTAGAAGGTCTGTGCGCTGATAAGGTCACACCACAGTTGACTTGTCAGGAGAAAAACTGCAGTCTGATGACAGGAAGATGATAACAAGGTTACCCTGCATCATAAGTGCCCTTTCTTTTCTTGCCATCCCAATGGGAAAATATACTATAGCCTTAAAGATGTCCTTGACTTTGTTTCCTCCTTTTGGGTGGCAACCTTGCCTAAAATTCATGGAGGATGAAGCAAGGAAGATTCTGAGGTTAAAGATCATGCCATAATAATTGTTGATTCTTGAAAAATCTACCTAAAAATTAGTTTGTTGCTGCCAACAAAGCAACATAGTAAAGATTCAACAGCAAACATTCATTGTCCTTCATGTTGGGCAAAAGTGATCTTGATTACACTCTTCCATAAGGTCTTAAACTGAGTGGGTTTGGGTTTTTTTTTTCCACTGAATCCTGTAAATCTTGACTCATTTTTTTGATCCTACAGGGAAAAAATTCCGATGGTGCACCCTTTCTGACCTAGAACAGAGGAAGTGTGCTGAATTGTCTAAAGCACTCATGGCTGTGCTGCCTTTTGCTGCTGTGAATTCGTTTGCCAGGATTTCTTGCATCAGAGCCCACAACACATATGACTGCATTGATAAAATCAGAGTGAGTTCAGAGAGATTTTTAAAACTGATTTTAGGTCCAAATCCTCTTTTGAAGAGGTACCTGATAAACAGAACCCATGGGAGAATAAAATGATACTGAAATGATGGTACTGCATATATGACAAAGGACTCAGTACTAGCTTGAGAGGCAAGAATTATAACCCATGAGTATTCTACTAGATGTACTCTTTACCCCAGCTCATGTCCTTGCAATCACCAGGAAATATGTAAAATGCTGCTTGGACATAGATGGACAAAACCAAACTACTAAATTAAAACTTGCTGAGGGTATTCTCCTTGCTTGTGGCTTTTGGTCCTACTCTGACTGTAATGAATATTTTCTCTTCTCTTTCTTCCCTGCTATTTTTAGCACCTCATCAGTCTTTTCTAAAGTAAAGAGCAAAGCCTTTTCTGTATAAAGTTCTTTAATTTGAATCAAATTAGATATCAGGCCTTTAGTAAGCTCTTGTGGTTGACCAGTTCTGAACTGAAATTTCCATAATGCTATATGCTTTGAAAAAAAATCACTAAGAAAAGAAGAAGATGAGCATTTGCTGTAGAAGGATTTCATTAACATAGCTAAAATTTCATTAGGATAGAGAATTGCAGTTTCCGTCTTCATTCAGTCCCAGTTGCCTTCAATGGATTACAGATCTGATCTGGAAAACAAACTAAAGAAAACCTTTCTTCTTGGTTTGGGGAATAATTGATTTAATGTTTCCATTCAGCCCTTCAACCTCTGTTAGTAGACTTCAGTTCCACCTTCTGGGGTATGGAAAGATTGTAGCCAGAAGGACTCTGAGGAGGATTTGGGGTCTTGGGGGAGCAGTAGAAGGAAACAGGGGTTGCCTTTTTCTTCAATTGGCATCAGAATTGTGGGTTTGGATTGAAAAACTCAGAGGTGAGAAAGGATGTTACTGGAAATGAACTGGAATTGTTTTAAAGTAACAGCCTTCGCTGCTAACATTTCACCATGCTTAATAGCATGGATTCAATTAAAAACCGAGCAAATGCTTGTATAAATCTCTGGTTACGACTTCTCAGGCAGAAATTCTGCTCTTGGAGCTGCTGTTTGTATCCCTGTAAACGCATTTGTTTTGAGGGTTTTGCTGTTGTTTTTAAGGTGAATAAAGCAGATGCTGCCTCTTTGGATGCTGGAGATGTTTACTCTGCTGTAAAGCTCTATGGTTTGACAGTTGTGGCAAAGGAAATCTATGATCGAGGTAAGTTCGTAAAGCTAAAGAATAAGTTGTATTTGGCTAACAAATTGCTGTAAGTGAAAGGCAAAGTTCAAAAATTCTTGAAAAAGGTCTATATATTTCATGAACTCTATAGGAATATGGAGGTGACTAACAACTGTTGCTAAAATACTTAGTGATGGTTAGTAAAATACCAGTGGTACTTTCTATCTAGTAGCCTTTCTGCCTAGACATGCTACTATCTAGGTACTGGTACTGTCACAGATTGTATCTACGCCTGCTTGCAGCACTAGTGTATACCCAAGTTCTACATCTTTCAGAGAATAAGAAAGCTTTTGTCCATCTGTGTCAGTTCTTATACCATGCTCTTAACTAGTGTAACCAAGCATTTACTAATTTTCTTTAAGAGATTAGCTTTTCTCACTATTTAATTCACACCCTAAAGAGACAAAAATTTAAGATGGAGAATCTTGTTGTGGTAGGATTCCTCTTCATCCCTGGCAGACCTGAACAGTGTCTGCAGTGATTTATAAGGCAAGAATAAGTAACTTTGAGCCAAAATCAAACATGGAGTAGAAAACACTTCTAAGACATGAATCTGAGAAGAAAGCTAAATCAGCAGATGGATATAGAGAGGGACTAGTAAGGAAACACTATGAGAACAGAAGTGAATTTTGTTTTGGATCAAGAATTGGGAAATCATAGTGGAACTGATATGTTCTGAGGATAAGACATAGGAGTTCTTTCCATTACCATATGTAAACAGTATAATACAAGTGTTCAAAAGTCTTGAGAAGCAATTACATAGGATGATGGAGAAGGATCATCTTGTAAGCCTTTTACACCAGATTTTTATGTTCTTCTTTGCACATCACTTGCATTGCTCAGTTTGACACAGTGCCATGTAGCCAGTAGGTGATAAATTTCCTGGCATGAGTACCTACATTTCGTATGCCTAAGATTTTTTTTCCTTAGCCATGTTCACAGAGTAGTGGAAGTCCTGTACACAGATGGAAGCTGCAGAATTGGGATTTAATTATTTCTGTTACATATTTTGTTTTATTCCAGGAAATTGTGTGTTTGCTGTGGCCATTGCCAAACGAGGAACTCTGGATATCCAGAGGCTACGAGGTGTGCGCAGCTGCCACAATGGAGCCAGGTGGACATCCGGCTGGAATATTCCACTTGGCTTTCTCCTTGCAAGAAATGATCTTTCCTGGGATGAGGCGCAACCTCTGAGCCAAGGTGGGTGATAGGAGCCATAAGGCTATGCCTCTGCTCTCAGCAAAAGCAAGTGAGATGCAAGCAGATATGGAATGAACTCAGCTATGTGGAAATTGAAGGGCTCTGTGGGTGAGGTATCCTCTGGGAGTGTTTTTGATACTGGTTCTTAGCTCTTTTCAGAGCTTTTCTAGTGATGTCAAAGCAGCAGAATTGTTACCAAACCCGGAAGTCTTTGTGTTCTGTACGCAACAGGGAACAAAGCTTTGCAATATCCAGCCAGTACAAAGATGGTTTTAAACAAGAAAAATTTGTTCACATTTTCCAGTAAATGTTTCAAATTTGAAGTTCAGACAATGAAGCTGCATGTGCTGGTTTATTTAATTTTTGATTTATTAATTCACCATAGCCTTAGTTATGTCCATGATATGTTTGGCACCTTTTCCTTCTTCCGTTTTTCCCATTTGACTTTTTTTTTTCTCCCTTCCCCTACATCTGCAGTAGTCAGTGAGTACTTCAATGCAAGTTGCATCCCTGGGATTGGTGTTGCTGCTCCTCAACTGTGTGCCCTCTGCCAAGGACAAAAATCTTATGTCAGAGACAAGAACCACTTCTGTGAAACGAGCGGTAATGAACCCTTTTATGACTCTGAAGGAGCCTTCAGGTGAGCTCTGTGACACTGGTCTTGAATTTACCTTTGAGGAAAAAGAATTTGTGAGGAAGGAAAAACCAGATGGCATGTTAATAGGGTGGCATTTGTCTCCCTACAGGTGCTTGAAGAATGGAGTGGCAGATGTTGCCTTTTTAGATCATCTAACAATCATGAGTGCTACAGGTAATCCTAAAAATTCTGACTGTAGTCTTTCTTGCATTGGACTTTGGGGAATATGCCTGGATTTTTGTTTCTTTCCAGGGAAGATTCAGTCCTTGCAAGCAGTTCAGTGTATTTCTTGGCTCTCCACCTAAGTCAGAAGGAAACAGAAGAGGGAAGAGTAAGTGAGCAGTAATTGCTCACAAGAGATTCTGAGAGTAGGAGCAAACAGATGCTTTTATACAGGTGTTTTTTTAGCCTGAAGTCTCTGACACAGCTGTCAGTATTTGCATTACCTGTGTCTTAAGATTCCTTTTAAAATTAAGTGTATTTGTTTTGCTGGAATGTGCCTTTCCTGTTTACCTCGTTTGTATTTTAAACTCACGCGAGGTCTGTACTGACATTTTTGAATGTAGCTTTAGTATTTGCAGGTAAGGATTTTTAAACAAATATATGTACAGGGGTACAGCTAAAGAGTATTTTTTTAGTATCTTTGGCTGAGGTCTCTCTCTTTCTTAGGAAAAAAGCATATCAAAGACAGCCTTCCCAAGCTATGTGCTGCCTACATAGCCTTTGAGCAACCTCCTCTGAAAAATGTTTTGCCTTCCATCTCTGTGCCTGCTGCCAAGTCACATCTCACTTCATAGATTCATGAGTGTCCTCTTGTTTCAGAGTCAGAGCAACAAGAGTATGAGCTCTTATGTCCTGATGGGACTACAGCTGAGCTGACTGAATACAGCACTTGTAACTTGGGCAAGGGGCCTGGACGTGGCATCATCACCCGCCACAACTTCCAGAAGATCACCCATAAATTTCTCACCGTGATCCAGGTGAGTGGCTATTGTAAGCTGTGTATCTCCAGAGACAGGTTTTCTTCCATCTTTGTGTAGAGATTAATGCACAGTTTGCCTTTTTTTCTTGAGAAATTCGTAGTGTGAACAAATCACTAAAAATTGATTGTTCTGGGGAGGGATCCTGCACTGGCTTCTGGCAGAAGGTTTTACTTTTCTCTCAAGTGTTCTGTAGAAGGCTGGGAATAAAAAAGTAAAGTAAAGATGCTATAACACCCAAACTGAAAAATGGCTAATTATGTTCATCCTGTCCTGCAACTTGAGTAAATTCTTACATAGCTGCATAGGTTCAGGCAGGGCTCATCTTTATTCCTCTCTTTTTCTCAACTTATAAATAGTATCTGTTACCTTGGTATCTTGGAATCTGTTTGAAGCTGAACCTGAAATGCATATTTAAATGCAAATTTAAAGAATTTATGGAGCAATCTGGCTCTTAAAATAGTCCAGTAGTGTCCTGGTTTTGGCTGTGATGGAATTAATTTTCTCCTTAATAGCTGGTCCAGTGCTGTGCTTTGGCTTTAGTACGAGAATAATGCTGATAACACACTGATGTTTTAGCTGTTGCTGAGCAGTGCTTACTCTAAATCAATGACTTTTCAGTTTCCCATGCTCTATCAGTGAGCAGATACACAAGAAGCTGGGAGGAAGCACAGCCAGAACAGCTAGTTCTGACAGCTGTTCTGAGCAGCTAGCTGACCCAAGCTAGCCAGAGGGGTATTCCATACCAAAGAATGTCACATTCAGTATATAAGTTAGGGGGAGCTGGCCAGGAGCCACAGATCACTGCTCGGGGATGGGATGGGCATCAGTCAGCAGTTGGCGAGCAATTGTGTTGTGTATCATCTGTCTTTCTTGGGTTTTATTCCTCTCTCTTTTATTTCTTTTAATTCTTTATTTTGATGATTACACTGTTCTTATCTCACCTCATGGGTTTTACCTTTTTCTGATTTTTCTTCCCCATCCCACTGGGGGGGAATGAGTGAGTGGCTGTGTGGTACTTTGTTGCCAGCTGGGGTTAAATCGTGACAAATAAACAGTGAATGATATAACCCAGTGTGCTTTGTCTCTGAGTGCTATGTTACAAACCATTGCTGTGAAGAGAGCAAAGGATGGGGCTGGCTGTTACTGGAAGGATGAGCAGATTTGTTGCAATTAAAAGTGTTGTTCCTGTTCTAGCACCTCTTTGGGCGAAAAGGAAAGGAAAGAGCCAGATTTGAACTCTTCACTTCAGCACCCTTTGGGGGAAAGAACCTGCTGTTCCAGGATGCCACTCAGCACCTACAGCTTCTTGAGGAGCAGCTGGAGATTGCCTATGTCCTTGGTCTGGACTATGTATCTCTCCTTAAGGGACTAGGCCATGAAGGTGAGAAGTCTTCCAGAGATCTGTAGCTAAGGAAAGGGAAGAAAAAGTTTGCCTTCCATGTTATTCCTCCCTGCCAGGCAGGGACCTAAATGTCCCCTTAACATAGGTGCATAGGTGACATGATCTCACTGTGCTCCTTTCTTCTAATTCAGGCAGCTCTTTGGACAACAGCATTGTGCGCTGGTGCTGCATCAGTGATGCTGAGCTTCACAAATGTGAGGAGTGGGCACTGAGCATCAAATCTGACCCATTGGTCTGTGTCCAAGCAACTTCCATGACCAAATGCATTGAAATGATCAAGGTAGGAGGCTCCCTCTAGTTGGAGTATATGATAAGGCTGCACGGAGTGCATGTGTTCTTGCATGAGCTGAACAAGAGGAAAACCAGCTTGTACTGTAGAGGAGCTAGTGGGAATGAGAGAGGATTTCCAGCCAGTGGGGAAGTCCAGCTGCTTGGTTACACAGTTCATGCAAATCCTGGTTTTGTTATTTTCTGTAATGCTGTTGGCAGAGTAGTGAGGCTGATGCAGTCACCCTGGATGCAACACATGTCTACATTGCAGGAAAGTGTGGATTGGTGCCTGTAGCTGCAGAATGTTATGGTAAGTTCTCATGTGACCTTAGCAAGAAGGGAGGGAATCAAAAAAGTACCATTATAAATAGAGTTACATTTGTAGAGTTTGTGATGGAAGCAGAAATTAACATATATGTCCAAATACTTTCCTCAGCTCTTTCACTAACTGGCTCTGGCATTTGATCTGGCTATTTGTTTACTGTATCTCTTCTGTAAACGGAACAGAGATGCTGACATGACTCAAGAGGATTGCAAGTTTTTTGATGGGGTGCTGCTGAGTAATAGGAATGACAGCAATCCCAAGATCCTTAATGGTTGTCTCTCTTCTCCAGGGGGAGATTGTGCCCAGGCTGCTGAGAGCATGGGGGAAATGAGGAAACTAATTCATCTGAAGCGCAAAGGTAACAGGACAACTTTGAGAACGCAAATAGTTTAGATTTTCCTGAAATTGCCTCTAGGATTTATGCAGGAATGTATTCACATGTTGGTTTAGGAAAGAATTTGCTGTGCTTGGTAGGAGCTTTGCAGGAAATACCAGGCAGCTAGGATGAGAGCTTTGTCATTAAGCAAAGACTGCACATCCAGTACCTTAACTGAAGATCTGTGACAGCATGAGAGGGGGAAGAAGGGGGCTGTACCTGTCTGGAATATTTAATTGCCTTAATATAACTGGTTGTTGTCATTATTTTCCAGCACTGTCACCTGTTTATGCTGTTGCCCTAGCTAAGAAAAATGCCAAACAGATTAACATCCATAACCTTAAGGGAAGGCGATCCTGCCACAGCCACCTGTATAGTCCTGGAGGATGGTTACTTCTTTCCAGATATGCAGTGGGAGCTCTGGGGAATGATACTGAGAGCTGTGATATTGACTCTGGTAAGGGCTGCTCTTGGTTATTTGTTGACTAGACCATGGGAATCTGAAGTCCCAAATTTGGGAGTAAAATGGAGACGGGGACATGAGGACTTGACCAGCAAGTGATGATTGCAGTGTCAGAGGGTGTTGAAGCAGCTCTTCCTCTTATCTGACTGTATGTGATTCTTTAGCTGCCTTCTTGCTAGCTGTTGGGATGGAATTCCATTCCTGTCTTTTCTTGTGTGTGCTTTGGAAACACCTTGCCTTAACCTCACCTCAGTTTTCTTTACTCAGCTTACCAGAATTACTTTTGGAAGGGCTGCATGCCAGGAGCAGATGGAAACCTGTGCAAGGTGTGCATTGGAGATGGTGAGGTGGAAGGGGCTCGAGTATCTAGCAGATGTGCTGCAAGTCACAACGAACGTTACTATGGCAATATGGGAGCACTCAGGTAAGCTTTTTGTCAGTCAGAAGTGCAGAGCAACAGCCAGAACTGGCTTATTATTTTGCTGATGGTTTTATTTGGAGGTTTTTTTTGTTAAGAAACTGGTTGTATAAACTTTTGCTAGTATGTATTTTAGTTTGGTTGCAGTTGCTATGGGATGTTCAGCTGAATGGTGATTTAAAGCAGTCATGAAAACACCTAACGAGTAAGACAATGCTTCCAAACATGTAAGGCTCAGAGTGTTGGTACTGACTCGTTAAAGAAAAAGGATGAAAGATAGTTGGAAGGTCAGAGAGCAGAGGTGATCTGGTAAGAAGCAATGGAAGGTACAGGAGGGAATTAAATAAATGGGAGATAACAAAATAGCTGAAAACAGGCTGAGAAAAATATTAAGGTGAAAGCAGTCTTATAAAATATATGTAATGCATTTAGTTGTATTACATTCTCTTTCCTGACTAGGTGCAGGTGATGCTGCATAGACATTGTGCCACATCTTTGTTTTGGGAGTTTCTTTAAGGGATGGAAGGGATTGTCTTAGCAAACATGTGAATACTGTCCACTAAGATCTATAATGATATCACTAACTTGTTCCATATAACAACCAAGTAATTACAGATGAGAGGGATACTCCCGCTACTGGTTTAGCTTCAGAAGACTGTCTAAATGTCAGTCATAGCGTAGTGGCTGTCTCTAATAACTTACTGGCTTTTTTCCTGCACTAGGTGCCTAGTTGGCAATCCCAGTGGAAGGAGCTTCGGAGATGTAGCTTTCCTGGAACATTCTAACCTCCTCCAGAACATAAAGAGTGAGATGCAGATGTTCTCTTTTCCTTGAGAATGTTCATTAGTGCCAGTTACTTCCCACACACTCAACCATCACTCATGACGATCAACTTTTACAGGTTTAATCTAGGTCCAGGAAGTTGTGTTTGTGACTGGAAAATTGCAAGGACATTCCTGCATGTCTTCCAGTAAAGCTCAAAATTTAGATACCTTTCAGTTTTGGAGAGGAAAGAGGAAGAACCACTGAGTGCAAAGAGCAATGTGTGTGTTGGGGGGGTAATAATCCTTGGAGAATGCACTAATTTATTTAAAGCTCAAAACTTTAAAAAGCAAACAATTTTTCTCACCAGACCTTCTCCCATAGGCAGCCATAGTGCATGGACCTGTTGTTTGTAATCAGTTTCAAGAACAGTAATGGCAGATAAGGGCAATGCTGTGGGCACTTTCTGCTGGGAGATGTTCTATGGCTTCATAATGACAAATCAACTTCCTCATGTTGTTTCACAGGCCCTTATAGAATAAACAGTCCAAATAGCTTAATAGGTGAAAATACTGCAAATTATTTTGCCTTTCACTGTTTCTGAAACGATGTTGTTACTATGCTGTGAAATATTTAATTTCCCCAGGGAAATACTGATCTTTGCAAGAGTCTAGCAATTGGGTTTTGGTTTCAGTAACTTAAATCCCCTCAATCTCTTAAATGATGCCTACTGTTCTAATAGTGAAAATATGGTGATTCTTTGTAGAGTTGGAGAGAAAGGAAACCCCCATTTTTTTCAGCCTCAGAAACAGAATGAGGGTTTCTGTTTTAGGCAATCTCAGTAACAGAAGAGACTTTCCTAAGAGAGGAATCTGTAAAAGCAAGTGGAGGTGTAAGGGCCTGAAACCCACAGGAATTCATGCAGCTATGAGTGGTTTGTTTGGGGAAGCAAAGAACATGCAGGCTGAACTGCTTTGTTTTCAGAAAGTGATCTGATTACAGATAAAAATGAGGCATGATAAGCTGTTCATATGCTTGATACTACACTATTTGAGAGGTGCAGCTTAAGTTCACTGACCTGTTTCCTCAGTGAAAACACTACCCTGCTCTTTATGCATTCCTAATAAATGACCATATAGCTGCATTTGTTTGAACATATTAACTGAACTGCTTCCTCTCAATTTTAAACATTTTGCATGAGATTCACCCTGTCTTCCACTTTAATTTTTAAAATGGATTTGCTTTCATTTCATCTTCTTTTCAGATCTGGATATTTCTGGTTGGGCAAAAGGCTATACCCCTATCGACTTTGAACTCTTGTGTCCGGATGGAACTCGTGCTGCAGTCACAGAATGGGCAGGCTGTAACCTTGGCCCCATTCCCCCCAGCACAGTCATGACTCGACCAGTCACTGTCACTAAAATCTACGACTTTCTAATGAAATCCCAGGTGAGACAGATAACTGGGAAAAAGTTAGCATGTTATCACTTGTTATGTACAACTGCTGAAAACCCTTTCAAGATCAAATGCTCTTATATACTAAATTCATGAAGTGTCTTCAGATTCAATATGAATTAATGTATGCAGGAGATCGAGAGGATAATTATTTGGATTCTCTAAAGGGGCACTTTGGCAGCAGCTGCCATTCCCCAGTGGTTATACTTGTGCTGAGAAATAGGGTGCTGCAGAACTGTGTCTTTTTGTACACCAGCTAAAGCTTGCTATTTGTGATCCAAGCTGTGGAACTTACTTCTTTTCTCTTTAGGAATCTCTGGGAAGCAAATTGAATTCTGAATTCCAGCTCTTTCAGTCATGGAAGTATGGTGAAAGTGATCTGCTTTTCAAAGACACTACTCAGTACCTTGTTCATGCCAGTCACATGAGCTATCAGGAAATTCTTGGAGTGTCTTTCTTTCAGCTGGCAGAATCAGTGTTTAACTGTACACCTGCAGGTAAAGTCAAGTTCTTAGTTCTCAGAGAAAAATGCAAAGCAGGAAGCCTTCTGTGCATAGCTATTGTCCTTTTGGTTAGACCAAATGGAGAAATATGGTCTACATAATCCTGTTAGTAACAGTTTGCCAAGGAGTACTGTGTTTGGAGCTTATTTAGAGCCTCTTACAACTCCTATCCAAAAGCACTAAAAACTGGAGCTCTGAAAGAACAGAGTAAATAATATATTTTAAAGATGAGGTTACTGAAATAGGACGGGTTTATTCCCACTCTGAAATTTTTCCCTTCGGTTCCAAAGACCAGTTTTGGGAAAAGGGAATATAGTGTTCATTTGGATATGCTAAACTTGGGGAAAAGAAATTTTATATTCAGTTCTTGAATTAATCTCAAAATCACTGCCTTTTTAAAAAGAGCACATTGGAGAATGCAAGATCAAAACCTTTACAAAATTAAGGGATGGCTTTTTCATTATTTTCCACTGAAAGCTGTATGAAGCATGCACTTAGCTATCACTAAAACTGTCCATGAGCCAGCATCAAGCTGTTCTGAGACCTGAAAATCTGCATTGAAGTAAATGAAGATTCTACAGTTAGTGTGAGTTCTGTGAGTCTAAGTTCAAGAACGGAAACTCAAAAGGGGAATTTTACCTCTGTTCTGCTGATTTAGTGAACAGTATTTGAAGAATTTGTTATTTTTAAAAGCTGCTAGCATCTTTAAGTGCATACTTTCTTACTGGTTTGTAGGCATCTTAGACTTCTGCAGACAGGATATCTGTGCATCTTCATTGAACTGACAGTTAATACAGAGGCTTTGCGAGGCACATACATCATCACTGATATTGAAAACAAGGAAAGCTGAAAGTCCAACCTATCCAAAGCGATCAGCAAGGAGCAGCGGAGGCTGGTCTGCACAACCTGCACAGAACTAGCACCAGCAATCCTGTACAACTACTAAGGAGAAATCAGCATTTTTGTGGAAATAGCAGGGCCAATACCATGGACTGAAATAGACACTGTCAGGAGTGGCACAGGTTAGTTGGTAGCAGTTTCCCTTGCTTACCTTATAAATTAAAATAAAATCAACTGACGTTTTGGTAGTTGCAGCACTGTCCTCTTCCATCCATGGTTTGGTTGCGGCTAGGTAGTCCTTGCTGAATACAGATATACGCTGTAGGTTGTATATGTAATTGCTATTGGAAGTGGTCTTTTCTACTTTTAACTGGGAAGAACATATTTGCTTTTTTAACCAAGGATTTATACCAATAAATCAAAATATTTTTCTCGCACAAATTCAGCAGAATTAATCCAGCAGAACTGGATGCCTGCAGCCTTCGGGTGAAGGAAAACAATGGCTATTCATCCTTGTCAGTAACTCCAACAGTTACTGTTGTAGTACTTTAGCACTTTGAATCTATGATTCAAGTGTCAAAACATGATATCTGAATTAAACAACGTTGGTTTTACAAGCAGAAACTCCCTGAACATTATATGAAGCCTTTTGAACAGAATGTATCATATATTCATTTCGCTTGTTGTTGGATAAAGATTTAGAGTGTATGGCTTCTCATAGGCAGGGCTTATTTCATGTGCAAGAGACTTCTGGTCCCATGCACCTGAACCAGGCAAGGCTGAGATTTTTCATTAAAGGGGGAGGGGGGAGAAATCCGTCCCTCCAAACTTTTCAGCCCTTTTTACATCTATTTCAGCTGTATTAACCTCAGCTAGCAGTAAATGAGATGCAAATAGTGAAGACAGGCCAGCTGCAGTAAAGTCTGTATCTGACATATAAAGCAAAAAACCATAAAAACAAGCCTCCACCAAAACCAACAGTGCAAGGCACCAGTACTCAGTTGTAAAATACACGACCATGCATACCTGCTTTTAAAGTTTATTCCATGCTTAGCTTCTTTCCTGCTGTTTGACTTGCAGTCGCCCCTCTCCTTCCCCTTTTCACTTCCTAAGAAAGAAAAACTGCACTCTGAGCAGCAGCAAGGGTTTAGCTTCAGTGCCTCTTAGCTGAGGCTGTTCTCTCACATGTCCCATTTTTGACATTGACTAATCAAACAACAGAGAGAGAGGATGCAAGGCCAAACTCATCTGCCTTTCAGAGAAAAAGGAGAGAGCTACATGGTGAAAAAGCAAGTCTCAGTATAGTAACAGCAAAATCCTAATAATGTGTTGCGGCCAGCAAGCTGTAGCCCTGAAGCAGCAGAACAGGATGATGCTTGTTTAGGTCTCCGAGGGGGCTCCCTTCCTTTCTTTACTGGAGCTTATATGCCATCTGTGGGAGCCATGTAACACTGCAATCTCAGCCAGAGAAGGGAGTTAGGGGAACAGTGGAGAAATGCATCTGCCAGCTGTGTTTTGCCAAGAGCAGCATGAAGCTGAACAGCAGCAAATTGAAAAATCTGGGTTATACAGGGATGTTGTTTTCTGGCATAGATATTATAGATGCTTAATAGACCTTTTTGGTGTTCTTATGCTTCAGCTTTGGTTTAAAAGCATCAGTCTGATGCATTGCACAGGCTGCAGTGCACGAACCACTGGCCTGCTCCAGCCTTGAATTTGTTCTGAACCTAGCAGGATCTGTCTGTGCTTTCTTAATAGCTTAAGAGATGGATGCTCTCTCAGGGCTAGAATCATGCTTGAACTCCCCCAGGTCTGTTTCTGTTCCTGTTGAAGTGTGGGTATGGATAAGGCAATACTAGAATTGCTGCTCCATGGCCTCACCAACAGCCCACCCAGTTACTTAACAGTGTTTAACCTCTTTGGAGGTTTGACCTCTTCCCCCAAGGTATGCAAGACAGATCTATCATGCATATTTACTGATACAAGCCTAAACAAGGCCTTAAAAAAAACCTGAAAGGTTCTCAAAAATTTATTCCATAAATTAAAAACACACACAAAAGAAACAGTAAAATTTTAGATTCACACAATATTGAACAGAAACAAAATGCCAAGAGCACGATGGAGGCTGATGGCACAAGTGTACAAATTCTCATTGAGCTATTTAACTTGATAGCATCATACAGACTTTTAATCCACAGTTACCATCCATATTCTAGAAGAGCACCTGGAACACAATATACCAAAGGCCCACCTCAAATCAAATACGATAACTGAGAACTGCTTGCAGAAAATCATGTTCAGCAAGCATCAGAACTCAAATGTATGCAGCCACAAGGGTAGCCAGGCAAATGATGCAACACACACTAAGTAGCCTCAGCTGCTCCAGTTGTAGCATGATGAAAATAAGATAATCCATTTTTTGTGAAAAGTGATCTTTCTACCTCTCATAACCGGCACATTTAGCAAAGAGCTGCCTGGCTCTGCAAAACCTACTACTAAGAGACAGGACATGGCAAAAGCCTTGCAATTCTTAAGCTGCTTTAGTCATCAGTCTGTGAGCAACACCTACAGTGTCTTTCCATGATAATACAAGAAAAAAAGAAATCCTCACTGGAGTAGGTTCCCTTTATGAAAAGGCAAGTGTACATATCCTTTAGGTGTATGCAGGACCCCAGAAGATGCATCCTCTATACTTGTTTCTTTCAATTGTCTGGGACAGAAGCAGCTCAGAGTGGCAAATACCTGGCTTTTGCATAGCCATCACTCCCAGTGTGCAAGCAGCAGCCACAATGAACAAGGCTGTTCCACAAATGCTGTAAACAGGAACAGAGGTGAGAAAGGAAGAAAGAAAAAGTGCACAAGCATGGCTGACATCTGTATGCTGGAGGGGCAGAAGAGATGCTTCGTCTAAATAAGCCTACGTTTATCATCATACAAATACTAAACCAAACAGAATAATGCTGTGTACTTGGGTTGCCACAAACTAAGGTCTGCAACATGCTAGGCAACTGCAACATCATTTTGTAACTCCAATTACTGTAAACAAAAGAGAATTGAATGTTTCCATTGCTCTGCTCTTTCTGCTGTAGCTGTTAAAAAGAAAGCTAAGAAATGATATTTCAAAGCAATCAGAAACAAGACAGAACAGGGAAGGAGACCAAAAAAACCCCCTTGAAACAAGAAACCCCACAACCCAAAGGAAAAAACACATTCCATGAACTGAAGCACATTAGAGGTCTGAACTTTGCCTGGACCCAAATTTCCTCCTGCCCCACCCATACCCTTTTTCCTTTAAAGCCCCAATAAGGTTCAGCTCAA
The DNA here is from genome assembly GCA_009867235.2 of Psittacus erithacus. NCBI lineage: Eukaryota > Metazoa > Chordata > Aves > Psittaciformes > Psittacidae > Psittacus > Psittacus erithacus. The sequence goes on along the minus strand of WYDI02162035.1, from coordinate 111,280 downwards.
TTGTGTCACAGCACTAGAAGCCTCCCCGATAAATGGAAGATGAATGAATGCTGTGTAACAATCCCATTCTGTAGTATACAACCATAAAAATATATATCTCACTCTTGCAACAGCTTTCAACCAGTCAATAACTAGGCTAATAAACCAATATAGGCAAAGTTTCAAACTCTTTTTTAAAAGGCAGTAGACCTTTTGGCTTTTAGGGATTACTTTTTACAAAAATAAAGAGGATCAAAGTGTTGTACAGCAGTCCCAATAGGTTAACCAGACCCTGCTGCTGCAATCGTATGCCACTATGTTCAAAGTTTGCCTGCATTGTTATTTTACCCTCAAAACTCAACCACCACTCCTTGAAGTGAGCACTCGTCTCTTTTCTACAGTCTTCCTGATTAAAGACAACTGGCCTCCAGAACAAGAATGTAAACTTCTAGGAATCCCAGCACATAAGCTGGGAGAAAAACAAGCCCAGGTTACATTTCCTTCGAGACTCAGCATACAGACTGTAATAATCCTCTTCTATTTCTCCACTTCCAAAGCTCTTGAATTTAACACATCACTTGTTAAGTTTTAGTTTTCTGTTCAGTCAGTAACAGAAGTGGCAAAGCAACAGAAGATAATGATGGTATTCTCAGTCCTGCATTTATTTGGACTTCACTAAAAATACCCATCCCCACTAGGGACTTGCTTAGTTTGAAGGTAAATAGCAACTCTGTTCTATGGGTAGGGAAATAAGAAAGTGCAAGTTTCAAGTGACAAGTGAGAGAAAGAACAGTGTAATTTGAGCATCCCAGCAATGACAGCTTTGCCTGAATAACTTCTATAGGCACTAAAGGACAGAAATTACCTGAACTGCAGCTAGCATTCGTTTTGAATTATGCTTCAAGTAAGTTTAACAGAAGTTATCCCAGAGGTGAGCTCCCTTCCCTCAAATGGTATAGCTGAGAAACTGCCCAGCGCTGCATCAGATAATTAGAAATGGCCTTACATAATGAAACAGAAAATTCCACATGCCAGGAGGCTCTTTGTACAACACTAGCTATTATGTACAACAGTGCTGTTATACATATTTAATTATGAGCTACATGAATTAATGAATTGCAAATCTAAAATGATAGAAAAACCCCTCAAGATAGAAAAAAGATTTATTTTCTCGTTGGCATTAAAATCAAGCTGGTATTCTTAATGGACTTAAAATCACTTAAACATGAGTCTCAGATTTTGCTGGTGTTCCCTGCATGCAGCAGCTCAGCTCAGTTAATAAAAATCTTTACATATGTATCCTGCAGCTTAACATCCTCATGGGCTAATTACCTTTTCCTCCGGAGGAGAGGCTCCCATCAACCAAGAACATAACAACTCTACTATTCAGGAAAAATCAGTACTGGGCACATTTTTTTCTTACAATATTACCTTTTTTTTGAGCTCAGACATGTTAAAATATGTCCTCATGCAGCAAGTGAAGGAACATATACAAAGTGCAAGTTATTTAAAGTCTAGTTATGTGGGGCTTCTGCTGCCTGAAGCCAGGAGGGGCAGAGAAACTCAGAAGGAACCTTCTAAGTAAACGGAAGGAACAAACAATTGAAAACAAACCCAGACAGCTACTTTTAATTATTAAAAAGTTAGTGGCATATCAAGAATGTGTTTGCTAGAATTTGTCTTTATCTCTTCTGTCAGGTTGTTCAAAATAGCCATTACAGTAACAACAGCAGACTCAAATGTGCAAATGATCTGAAGTTCAGAGTTCTAGCATCACTGAAGGTGCACTACTTCCTCCTTTACACTCCTGCTCTACCCTCATAAAGTATTTAAATGTAACTAAACATTAGCAGTAATTTCCAGGGGCTGAGAAAGGAATGGTAAATTGGATGTGGCTGTGTTACACTCAAACAGGGACCTAAAAGAATCCCTCCAATAGCATAAAAAAAAAAATAATTTAAAAAAACCCCAACAAAATAGCACCTTAAAGAGGGCCACAGCCAAAACAAGCTCATCAGATACTAGAGCAGAGTGGCAGAGTAACGTATGAAGAAGTCAGTAGGTTTCTCCCAAAAAGACTAGAATACTAAAGGAGCTGACTGGACCATTTTCAGCTAAATGGCTCCCTCAGAGGCCTGCTCCTGTTCAGCCTCGTTTGCAAAGAAGGCGTCAAGGTCCATTAGCTTCTGACTCAGAAGAGCATCTAACTCTGCACTCGGGAGTGCAGCTTTTTTTGCCCGGGTGAAACTACCCACTGCTTTGATTTTGCCTCGTCTCTTCCTTTTCCGAGGAAGAGTAAAGTCCTGAAACTCCAGAATCCGCTTCCTCTTCTGCTGGCTGACAGAGATCAAGCATCCGTTTTTCTCCTTGGGCTCTTCAAAGATTGTTTCCAAACTCCTGATAAAAGCAAAGGATAGAACCCATGAATACTCAAGGAGCAGGTAACTGCCTTACCAGGACAGGGAGATCAGTGGATTTCATAACCCAGGTAAACACACTTCTAACTTTCACATTCTTACAATTCCTTCACACCTCTTGTAATGTGTACTTGCCTACAGTGTACACCTCCTGCAAACTGCACATTACTGCTAGCTAAATAATCTGTTATTGGTGCACAGACTGGGTTGATTTCAGTCCAAAAGCACAATTACAGAAATAGTAGAAGATAAGACTTTTAAACTTTCCCGACCACTTTAGAGCAATTTAAAAGATTTATCTCCCTTTTAGCTTTCAGACACCTTTAATCTCCTTTCTGTCTGCCTAAGTAATGCACATTTATCTTGGTTTTCTCATTAGAAAGCAGAACCAACCTGGCTGGAGGAGGGGACTTGTAGTTCTTGTTTGTGTAAATTTCTTCTAAGCTAAATTCTTTCTTCTTAAGCCTGAAAAAGTAACGAACAAATCAATCAAGGAAGAATTTCAAAACTACCTCTCTTCACAACAAGCGGGTTTACAAGAGCCAGCGTGAATGCATTTATAAGACACTGCTCACCTTTTTGGTTTGGGTAATCCCATTGGAGTAAGGTTAGGGTCTGGTTTAGGAACAGTTTTCCTGATTGGGATTTGTGAGACTTTCTTTGGCCTCTTTTCTGGCTCAGTCTTAAGAAAGAAAAAGGGATAAAAAAAACCAACACAGGACAAAAAGTTAAAATTAAGGAAATAATGACCATACTAGTCAACAGAATTCCCTTTTGAGTGTACATTATTTATAGAATAATCATTCCTCTTTTTTTGCCACCTTCTTTCTGCTTGAATAAAAGGAAGAAGCATCACAGACTAGGAGTAGCAGCCTGTTTTCTCTCCTCATCTTTAATAGTTATTAGACAATAATCAGTAGGAAGAGTTTCAAGTTCTGGGGAACCAAGAGCCTGAGACGTCTAAAATCTGAAATGAACTCACTTTTTCCAGTTCTTTGTCATCCTGGGATCTAAAACAGGTTGGAACACAAGCATCACCTTTATTAAGGGCATGGACCTGGAGTTCAGATGCTGGAAGCCTGGGGGGAGATGGCAATGATTCCAGACATGAGCAAGGCTTTGGTAGTGGAAGAGGGAATGAAGTTTCCAGACTGTAAGAGAAAGAAGGGAACATATTAGATTAATATCCAATTTATGCTACAACAGCATACCATGCTCTCAGGTGATATTCCTAAATTGCAATATGAGCACAAAAAGCAATGCAGTTCACAGTAATTGCCCGAGTGAACTCTTTCTGCAGTACAGTTAAAAGTTTAAAGCTCTATTTAGTAACTAGTGATAGAAGAAAGTGATATATCCTCCTTTTCTGCCAGCAAATCTTTGACACAGCTATTAATTACACTTTTTGTTTCCAGATAAATATAAAAGCTTTATCTCTGCCATCCCAAAGCTGGAAAAGAATGGAAGGAACATGAAGCACCTAATGTCCAGTCAGTCAGACAGAAAGAATAGAGATCCAAGTAAGGAAACAAACTTCTCTAGTACCAGATATTTCTTTAATAACAAGTGGCACAAGACGCTTGAAAGTAACAGAATTGTTCTGTGCAATGAGCTACATGGTGTTTGCATTAATGCCCCCTCCACACTTCTCCATCACACGATACAGTCAGTTTACTTCACTAACTTTTTAATCAGAACGCTATTCTTGCAATAAGCTGCCAAAAGCTGAAAGCCAAACTGACATAAGCAATGTCTTTCTGAGAAAGTTTATGATCCCACTACTCAGAATCAACATCAAAGTCCAAGAGACTCACCAAATCTCACGACCTTCAATCTGTAGTGTTTCCATACTCTGTATAGGTAAGTGCGGTGCTGTGGCATAGCTGGTTTCAAAGAAGAATGAACAAAACACAGATAGAAATTAGGTCTACACTATAAAACAGTTGAGGGGAAAATTGTTAGTATAAACTGGACTGGAAGACAAAAAATGCTAGCATCAGGAATGGGAATGAAAGACTAAAACGGTGAAAAAACAAACCACATCTGCCATTTAGTCCACTAAATTTCACTGACAGCTTGTTAGGGAAATAGTCCTACTTTCACTTAAAAATGGTAGTGATGAGAAAAGGAAACAGAAGTACAGAAAGAGGGAGACAGTATTAGTCTGGAACTTGTAATTGTTTCTATGAAAGTCTATATTCCTCATTCAAAACCCCCAGGTTTTAAAATTAAAGTAACCAAAAACCTTGAAGGATTGGCTACTAAATAAAAAACAGGGGAAAGGAAGGATTTCCATCAGATTAACTCCCTGTTGTCTCTAACTCCCACACTCTTACTTGAGTATACTTAGTTGACTGGAATAATCAAAGGCCTTTCCATAAGGGTTGGTAATTACCATAACTCTATGGCACAAAAGTCAGCACAGCAGCTCAAAGTCCTTCTATATTAAGCTTTATTTTTGCGCTCATACTCTTAATAGCAGGGGGAAAAACCAGCTGGGACAGCTTTTATTATATTAAACAGCAAATCTTGTACTTGCTGTTCTCCCAAACTAACAGCTAAATGTATGTCACAGTTCTAAGGCAAAAAAGTTACAGCCAGACTGCAATGCTGCAGATAAATGAAAACCAACCATGCTGGCAGCACAGATAAGTCCAAATATAAGGAGATCAGAAAGATCCATTTCTTGTGTCTGTCATTTAATATCACAACTATAACATTCTGTTTTACTTCATGTTCCAGTTGCTATCCCAGCACCTGGAACCTGTACCAATAACGCATCAGACCCTTTGTGCTAGAGGCAGAGCTTACTGATTTATGGAATAATAATAAAAATAAATTACAGGGGGAGGGAAAAAAAGAGACTTTAGAAAGTCTGAATCCAAATGAGCACTAATTAGAACAAATATTTCACTTAGAAAGTGCTTTTACTAGAGGTGGAAGTGACAGAAGATTCTTAGGCAGGAGAAATACTCCAGTTCCTTGTTTTCCTGTTATTAAAACCACTATGAATGAAATAACTTAAAAAGGACAAATCTCTTCCAGAAAAAAATGGGCTGTGGACAGCTGGGAGCCACTTGTTCATTTTTCTGGTTTTTAAATAATTTAAAAAAGCAAGGAGTTTTGGTCATACTGGGAGCTGAAAATGTTTTTATTCTGCACCAAACATACATCCTGTATTCCTGTATTTACACACCAAACATTCATATTTCATAGGAGACTTTTTTTTGAGTACACACAAATTTAAGATAGATTTACTGAATTATCCTGTTGGCACTGTTCCTGCTAATGGCTTTCTAAAAAGATTTATTAGTTGATGAGAAGAGGTTGTCAATCTTCAGCAAAATGGAATCTAAAATTGTGTTAAATATTTGAAATGTTAGGTTTTGTTCCTTACGTTGCTTTACAGCAAAACTTTTAATATTAATTTTTGCTTAACTGTTTTAGAAATAGAAGATATTTGCTCCATTTATTTAAATTCCCACAAACCATCTTTTCAGCTCACTGCATGCTACAATAACTTCACCTTAAAGCAAATCTGAGTGGGCAGAACTGAGGCGCTCTAATACATGCATCTGTAGGGTATTTTAGAGGAAAAACCCCCAAAGTTAAAATAGTCTAAAACTCAGTTTGTTTTTCACTTGAAGTGATAAAGTTTGATTTGGCTTCTCTCCCTTTGGGATAAAGATAATTCATAGCAAAACATTCAGTTTTTAAATTACCCGTTATGTCAAGGAATTAAATCCTCTTGCACTTCAGCTAACTGGATATGCTGTAACAAGCTGCCTGGAAGTCTGTGGACTTAAGTATAGGGGAAAACATGAGAGCATAAGTCAGCTCTGATCTCCCAGTCCAAGGATAACATGCCTGAACAACACAAGGTAAGAAATTGACCTCAAACGCAGACCTAAGTTTTAAAAAGGTGTTTGTTTTGGTTTCGAAGAATGGCAACAACATCTTTATTTAAGTTTAGTGCTCAAACTGTAGTTTACAGGTGTGATTACTTCCAGAGTACTAATTTGTACTCTAGAAAATTAAGCATGATATATTGACTCATATGGAATCAAAAAGAATGCAGGTCCGACAGAATGTGCTGTGAAGTTGTCTCTATGCCATTCTTCAGCCTCAAGCTTTTAGTGCAGACAATTCCCAGAGTGGAGCAATATTTTTATAAGCTCACTCACATCTTCGGTAGGCATTAGAATTTATACTAAGTGAGGTACTTAAACTTTTAGGTATGTTATCTGTTTCTACAAAGCAAAATAGAGCATTAATTTCTCTGGCAAGATTTTTGGTTACACATACATTGAGCCACTGACATAAAATAAGCCAAATTCAACAGTTCTTTAGAGACTGCCATATTAAAGAAAATACTTAGTCAAATGGACTTTTCTACAGTGCTGGTGAGCCTACACTCTGTCCAGGAAGCTCAAGACCATAAAATCAGGGACTGAGCTGGCGGTGTCACTGAGGCATAAAGGGCAAAATCTTTGCTCAAAGAGCATGCAAAATCCTGTAGCAGAGCTAGGAACCTCTTTTCTCAGTTTGTTTCTTAGTAAAAGGAACGTCAATGACAAAGTTACATATACTGAGTAGATACAAATCTCCTTCCCATTCACAACAAAGTTACATATAGTGAGTAGATACCAGTCCTCTTCCCATTCATAACAAGAATGATGCACACACAAAATTCATTACCAACCTGAAGTGGAGCTACACTTTCTTGTGCCAACAATACAACAGGCACATACTATCAAAAGGCACAGCATACATAAAGAGGTTTCAGTTAGCATAGAAACGTCATGGAATACAATTAAAAATTTAACTGAATCCCACCTCTCACTCCTCAGGATTCTTCCTAATCTGATAGTGGGCATTTTTCAGTGGTTCCAAGTGGCACTTGTGGCTCAGACCTCTGAAAAAAAACTTTCCTACCTCAGAAATCCAGTTGTTCTGCAGCCACTCTGAATAGACTTAATGAAGTAGCTCCCCTTTCTGCATTATATATTCTGATGCATGGTGTGTATATTTTGCAAGGGAAAAGAAACTAGAGTCAGCTATTCTGCCGAAACAGGAGATTGTTAAAGAAGTGAAGGCAAATATATTTAAATTCAGTTAACAGACTGTTCTATATGGCAGAATCTTCCCTGTTGAGGCATTTTTGGAGCAGAATGCGTAGATTTTGAACAGGGGAAACTGATCCTCCACTGCAAGCTGCAATTACCCTCTCCTTCCCAAAAAGGAGCAAGTACATATCTTGTGCATATTTAATCTCAGGAATAAACTGATAGGTTTTACCTGTTTGCGATGCCCACGCTTGGCTGCCACTTGCAGTCATTGGAATGGAGAGGAGTGATTTCGGAAGGCCAGGCAGAAGGACCATGCTGACTCCATATGGATAGTACTCTGCCCAATGAGTATGGCAATGAAGAGATGAGGTCATCTGATACAGAAGGTGGATACCTTGCCCCTTTCAAACCCTGTGCGAATTGCGATATAAATAGTCTCTGGATGGTAGGAATACGACTAGTTAAGTTTCTTCTTCTCGTCCAAATCCTGTAGCATCCAGGGGAAGAGATTGCTAACACTGTGTGAAGGCCAGCCATGGAGCAACTGCCTCTTCTTTCAGCTATGGCATTTCTTCGCTGGTCACGATGAAGGACAACAGCCCCTGGGGTTGTCAGAGAGAGAGAGGAATGCAGTTCATTATCTGGACTGGAATCTTCTTGGAAAGCGGTTGTATCGGAACAGCTCTGAGACAGGAAAAAAGAGAAAGTCCACTTTGAAGGCGGTGCTGGCATTTCTCTCAAAACTGGCCCATGATGTCCAGAGTGCTGGGATGTGATCCCTGTGAGGTCTGTCACAGAACTGGAGTCCAATTTTATGTGAAAAGAAATTGGGAAAACGGTGGTATCCAAACAAGAGGTTGGAGGCTTGGGGCTCAAGGCTGAAAAAAGTATTTTGGTAGATTCTACAGGATAAAGTGCCAAAGGCTGAAAGCTGAACATCTTGGTGCACCAACTGTCAGCCCAGCGTGAGTGTAAGTTCCTGTTAATGCAAGAAAAGGCTTCTGATAGATTCTTATACCTACGTTGGCTGTACCTCTCACCCATTGGAAGAAGTTCAGCAGAATGTGGCAGAGGTTCTGCCTTATGGCTGCTCTCAGCAGGAGCCAGGAGCTGGCTGGCCATGGCAGACAGCTTGCTCAACAGTGCTGGTTCTTTGGTACATTTTCTAAGTCTCAAGCTGTTCAACAAACTGCACCTCTTGGCCCTCTGCCTTGGCATATGCACGCATTTCATGGCTGCTTCTGCTCCCGGTGCTGGTGGTTTACATGGAAAGTACAAAGACTCGAGAAGTGTGTTTTCCTCTTTAGGGAATACTTCTGGGGGAATCTCAAAAAAAGGTGAACTTCTGTTTTTTTTGTTTTTTCTTACTACTTTTAGCTGATATGATGTGGGAACTTTTTTGCATGTCCTTCCAGGCTGTCTCTTTAATGGAAGAGGTTCTCTTTGCTTAGCTGTAGTTCCAAAGGCACCAGGGATTCCATCATACCCTAAATTAAGGTTCAGGTTTTGCATTTCTGAATCCTGAGTCTTCAAAAACTGTGAACTAATAACATCTGTGGTAATCTTTGGCCTTTTGACTTCTTGTAAAGTGCTACATAGTTTATGTTCACTGCTTCCAACAGCAAAAATCTGTTCTGAAGAACCTTCAAACTTTGTATTTCTTGATGTCACCAACTCACATGAAGAGCTGCACAGGAGTCCAGAGCTGTGCAACAAGTCTGGTCGCAATGTGATTTTTGCTTTCTCTTGATATTCTGACTTCTGTTCTTGTGCCTTGTCTGACAGATGTTCTTCCATCTTTTTACACTTCTTCTTTTGTTTAGGTACCTGACATTTCTCTATTTGATCAAGTCTCTCTGAACCTGAAACCTCATTTTCCCTGCAAACGGAATGAGTTGGTGTAGTGTCCTGGCCTTCTGTTATCAAATTTACATTATCTTTGCTTTGTGCATTTAATTTGTAAGGCACACATACTTCATTGCAAACCACACAGTTTGGGGGCGATTCTTTGCAACTGTTTGATAGTATCATAGGTGGATAAATCAGGGGCGTTGTATTACACTGCAATTCTGGTGAAGTTTCTGCATCAGGTGCAGCTTCAGCTTGACAATCACGCAGAGTTTCTGACAGCAGATTGGTACCTGCTAAGTTTCCGAGCTTTGTATCACTTGTTCTTTCTTTCGAAAGACTATTTAAGTTAGATCTTGAGATTTCTTCCAAAATCTTTCCATAATTCTCAGTACTGAGAGGGACTATTTTGCTACCCGGCTTTTTTGAATCTTCTGAAAAGGCCCATGGACAATCTTCTCCATCAAGAAAAGAATCTGTGGGCAAGTTTTTTCTAGGGGCTACTTCTCTTCCCATCTTCTCTTCCACACATGTATCCTTAATCTTCTCTCCACAGTGAGTACTTTTTGGTTGGGTCTCATCCATGTCTCTTACACTTAGCATGCTATGCCCCTCACCTCTCAGACTTTCTTTGCTGTAGGCACAAACCCTTGAGCATTTTGCACCATTCAGAAAGCTGGTTGTGGCTTCATTATCTGACAATGGAACCTCAGGTTTGTTGGCTTTTCTTTTACCAGACACTGTTACAGAAAGAGGCTTTGCCACTGAAGAATCTTTGCTAAAAGCTTCAGCTGCAGATGAATCGCAGTTATCCATTTGTGTATTCACAGATAACAGACACAGCTTTTCTTTCTCAGGCAGAGAGATTCCCAGGTCCAGAACTGATGGTGTTTCTGAATCCACCTGAGTCTCATTATAAGATTCTTGGATGTCAAACTTTCTCAAATGGGATGCAGCAATACCCTTTTGAGTGTCAGTTTCTTTACAAGGCTCAAATGTTAACTGTGGGCAAGAGTTACTTAAGATAGATTTTATTCTCAGACTCTTGTTTTCTGTCTCTGAAAGCACATTCATACTTTCTGCCTTATACGACAGACTCCTAGGAATTGATGAGAAGGGCAAAAATTGGGCACTAACTGGATTTTCCTGATCCTCCACTGACAACTTCACCTTTGGCAAAGATTGCTGCATTCTGTTTCCTGCAAGCACTGGCTCTGCTTTCTCTTTTGCACATTTGATAAAGCAAGCACGCTGTGAACAATGTGATTTGCTATCAGAAAAGCTTTGTTCAAGACTTCCTTTGTCTTCTCTTTCACATCTGTTCTTGTGTTCTTTTTGTTCGATTGTCTTCTCTTCAGTTAGATCACTGATGAAGCCCACATCTCCTGAACAGTGTTCATTTCTCTCACCATTTAAAGAGTCCAAATCCATTACACTCTCTTTCATAGCTCCTTGAAAACTGTCTTCTTTTACATACGTAGGAGGTACTGGAGGCAGGTCATTACCTGTTTTTAACAGTATCTCTTTGCTCTGACTATCAATGGATATTTTGGTTCCTTCCACAGAACTAGCTGCAGTTCGTAAGCTGGTGTTTGGCAGTTTGTTTAAACTTTCAAAATGTTGCTTGCTGCCTGGAATTGGGCCATCAAACTCACTCTGACATGCAGGACGCTGATTTTCCATTGGACGAAGGGTCTTCTCTGCTGGAATATTCCTGTTGCTGAGCAACGGACACGTCCCACAGACTGAAGCACTATACTTGGAGGGATTAGCTGTGAGTGATGACACTTCTTCCTCCTCACATGTTCCCAGTTCTCTCTTCTTTGGGCCTAATGGAGAGTTGCAAAATCCAAAATTATGAACACAGGCTTTTTTGTTCAAATATCTGACTAATAGCTGTTCACTAGTTTTAGTTCCCTGATTGCCTTTAGGAACCTTTGAAGAATCCACAGTTCTTATTCTATCAAATTCATCTCTCTGGAGAGCACACATGCCGATTTGTTCTTTTGCCTCATCTCTGCCACAAACAATTTTACTGCCATCTGTCACGTTACAAAGACCAAATCATTTCAAAACCTCCATATTCTTATTTGAAACCTCATTTCTTACCAAGGTAGCAACAGAATTCACTGCAGTGTAAGCTGAGCAAAATGTGGGCTTTGCTGTGGAAATGTCATTTATCTCATACAGATCTACGCCTCTGTTGCCCCAGACATCTTCACAAGGAAGAGATTCACATGCCAAAGGGAAGTGTGCTTTTGGAAAGATGAGCGCCTTTGAAGCTGAAGCTTCTCCTTCCAAATTATCATTTTCCTCAATCTTCTTATTGACCTCAACATTAAAGGAATGACTGCTCAGGAGAACATCATCTCCACATGTACTCCCTGATAAAACACAGGAAGTACTTTCAGCTGGTCTTTCATACTCTGATTATTACAATTCCATGTGTCACTATGTTCATTTTCTAAACTAGTGACCACACTCTGTGTATCTCCCACTGAAGACTTCATGTTCTTTTGGGAATTTTGCTTGTCACATTAGGGTTCTCAGAAGTCCTGGAACTTACTGAAGACTTGAATTTGTCTTTCTGAAGCACAATTTTAGTGACTTGCTCCCCTGTTGTTCCAGAAGCACCAACTAATTCTTTTCCAGATAGATTATCCTGAGCCTTGTCCCTGCTTGAAACTTCATTAGCAGTACAAGGCAGACTCTCCTTATGATGAAGTTCTCATGATTTTTGTGTAACAGGAGGTAGAGTTACATTTAGTGTATAAATCAAATTAGCTTCTTTGCCACTGGAGAAACTGTCATTACTATTAGCTTCTGTAGCTTCAACTAAACTGCCAGCCAACTCTTCTGCTGTTGTATTACTCTCACATTCCTTTTCAAGTGGTTGTGCCTCAGGTGACCCTTTTTCTAGCTTGGTACTAAGATCCAGACAGCTGTGACTACTGGGAGGAGAAATTTTACTGGAGGGATTATAAAAGTATATGTCTGTCTGTCCAATTTCACAGGAAGCAGTGTTGCTCCTTTCCATCAATAGACTATTTTCTTTCATACCATCCTTGCATAGATCACTGACAAAGAACTGCCACTGGTCCTTATTCAATTTATCACCACCTGATGGGGCCACTTTAAATCTTTCTTTTGAGAACTCCTCAAGAGATGAAGCAACAGAACTAAAAACTGAAGAATGACAATGCTCAGAATTAGCAATTTCTTGACCTTCAGGACAGCTACAGACTTCAGTGCTACCTCCCACAGCAGTTTTTATTCAGCCTTCAACAGCCTCTTCAGATTCAGACCTGTATGATTTACCTGCACTAGCATTTCCCTCCCTAGTATCAGATTTAGGGCTAGATAATACTTTGCTCCTTACCACCGAGATCTGCTCTGTTGGTACAGATGTGGAGGTTTGATTTTCTCCAGATCAGTTCCATGATCACAATGAGTTTCCATGTTTTGGGGGGGGGTTCACTGCTAACTCTGTGGGCTGCAGTACTATTGTTTTCTAGTGGAGTGTTTCTTAAGTCCTGAGGACAGATGCTTTTCAGAACTGAACATTAAACTTTGGAATTTTTTGTGGAGAGTGTTCTACAGCTTTCTACTGATGACAACCTATGAGGTTCATTATGTTTAGGCAGAAGACCAGTGCAGAAGTCATGAGCATCGTTTTCTTCACCCTGCTGATAAGTCTGGCAATTAACAAGTGATACACTGAACTCATCAGGATTTCCTCTGGGTAACTCATCTCTAGTCTCCAAACCAGACACAACGTTACCCCCTGTTCCCAATGGCACAGCAATATGGGCTTTCAACCCACTGTACTCATTTGATGCCCTGTGGCTGATTCAACGTCAATGACTTTCAAAGGCTCTGAAAAATCTAACAAGCTGGTTTCTGAAACCTCAGCTCTGGCCATGACTTCTGGGCATTCACTGTTTACTCATTCTGTCATTCCTGTATTCTGCTTTACTAAATATCCTAGTCCCATCAGCTTTCATACCTTGTACTTCTTCAGTGAGCTTTGGCAGAGTTTCAGCTGTCACCTGAACATGTGCTTGGTTTCCTTCTGCGTAAGAAAAAATAAAGCAAATCAGAACCATATACCATATAATTTAGTTCGCCAACATCATACTTACTACAGAAAGCAAATAATACTTATTTGTAACACTGAAGCTCAACACAGCTGGATACTTCATCTGTTCTATCCTAGAATACAGCTGTGTAGAGTAGTCAATTCCATTCCTTCTTCCTTAAAGGCATTTTTGTCAGTAAGTCATCCACAGGAAGACAGTATGTGCCTCATTCTGTCCAAGCAATTATGATTGCTAAGAAACTGTTTTGCAAACTCACAAAGAAGGTGCTAATTCAAATTACAGTGACTATAGAATATCTTCATATTCAAAACCTTACAGGGAACATATTTGCTCAGACTTCTGCAGATCTTTTTTGTGGTTTCTACTAAGAACCAAGACTAGGTGGCATTCTAAATACAAGCGTTGGTTATGATAGCACGGAGGGACAAAGAAAATAATTACCAGATGTAGGCAAAGTGACCAAAGTATTTAAAACTAGAAAATTATGGATCATAATGAAATTAAGATTCATTTTGTTGTCCTCTTCCTTTGGATTCTGCACTTTAATTTTCATTCTTTAAAACATCAGCAAATGAGTCTCTTTCTTTTTCACATCTTTGCTATTACTGCTGTCATATAATCCAGCTTTGAAACAAAAGGAAATGCAAAACATCTGCTGTTAACACCGCTTTCTGCTTTGGGATAAGTAAGTATTTGACTTAAGTAACTAAAACACATCTTGTATATAAAAGGGCTTCAGGAAAAGGGCACATGCTGACAGGAGAAGGCAGAGGATTAAGTTTTCATGTTGTTCTAGCTAAGCAGGGTAATAGTTTCTACTGTGAAGCAAAATAAATGAGATACCCCACAGTCACTCCTCAATTCCAAATCAACAAAAAGTAACCTGGGACAGCAGGTTACTCAAATACACACCTCTGTTCTTCAGAGATCCCGCTACTTCGGTGCAACAGCTTCCCAAAGACTTAAATTCATGCTGGTTTAACTGAGGGTCCTCCTGCAACAAGACAGGAATATTAGTGGGGAGATTGATGGATTTCCTGAAATGCTCAGCATGTTTCAGGGACTGCACCTGCTTGTCTGGATCATTTCTGAGTAACAAAACCACTGAGAAACCTCAGAACACATCAGTCCTTGCACAGAGGCAGCCTTGCATTGCAATTGGTCCACACAGTTCCTTTCTGATCCTATCAGTCACTATCGTCTCCCTGTTAAACCCTGATGCATCCAAAAAAGATTTGTGTTTAGCAGCAATGAAGTTTTATGACACAAGCAGTTAAAATATAAACACTTTAAAATGCAAATTGTCACAAATTTGAATCAGAAGAGTAATCCAGTCCCCAAGCCTATCTCATATCCCCAGACCATTACTGTACACCTCTGTAAGACACATGCACTTTCCCTTCCTTGGTAGAACTTGCCTTGTACCACTCCTTCCCTTGCCTCAAAACCACAAATCCAGGAGCAGATGACCTCAGTGTAATTGCAAAAAACCCCAAGCCAAACCAAGACCCCACAACCAAACTACCAGCACTATGAAATACGGGAAAACTCATCTTGGAAAACTGAATGACTGGCAACTTTGTTCAACCTCATTTTCACAAACTTCTAAATAAATCAATCAGATACCAAAATCCAGAGGTAAAAGCCCAAAATATTTTAGTATTATGCAAAATACAGTAAGTAGGTCTATAAAACACAAAACTATGCACCACATCCAGGTATTCTTAACGTCCTTTCCAACCCTAACTATTGTATGATTTCCTGGCTGGTGTGAGTTCAGTCACCATGCTTTTTTTCCTCCCCTATGTTCTTTTAGGGAGTGTGAAAACTATTTACAAGTGAAAGAAAACTGAATTCTGTGACTGTTCAGTTTTCGATAGAGTATTATTTAGCACATCTTTCAGCAGCCTTTACCTAGGAATAGCATCCTTATCATTAAGGGTTGATAAAGGGGAGGAGTTAAAAAAAGCCATCACCATTCGAGTCTTGTTTTGAAAGAGGAAACTGACAGTGATTTCCTCTCTCAATACAAACAGTAATAGTAAAAACGAAGACTAATCTTTATTTTTAGATTAAGCCCTGAAATACTAAACTGAAGACCCTGTAGCACTACTATTACTAATCTGAAATAACTATTATTTAGTGACTGGGGATGATGATACCAGTAGAATATGCTGTACCCACAAAACTTGGGCAAGGAGCTATCTAAGTTGTTTCCCTTTTTCTTCAGTCAGTTTTGCTCTATGTTCTGCTACATCCCTGCCTTACAGCATCCCAACAATATTTAAGAAAGTGAAACGCTTGATGCTACAAAACACTGCTTGTCTCCTGAAGTAGGGCCTAATTTTGCACTGGACCCAGGACAATCCAAATAACAACACCCATGCCAGAAGCCCCAAATAAGAAACAGGAAACCACATGGACAAAGTCATCCGCCCAGTCACTTTAACCCTACATTCAAAACATCACACAGGGGTTGAATTTTGCCATTTGCTTACTTGTTTTGCCAAGCTTCCCCCCAGAGCTGGAGTGCAGCATTCAGGATGATACTCCTCAGCATCCTGTGCCTGTTTGCCACCTCTCTGGTATCCCTCGCTAGAACAGTCTAGTCTCCTAAAGTTCCTTTTTTCATCCTCTTCAAGGTCTCCAGACTTCACCAATTCTTCATCAAGGGATTCTGCCGGCCCACGAGAAATCACCTGGAGCACATCACCCAAATCCGGGCAGAAGTTCTCTACTCCAGGTGTTGTGCAACGCTCCAGTGACAGACCGCTGCTGTGTGCCAGCACAGGCACTGACACACCAGGCTTTGCACTTAACCCAACCTTAGGCTCCGACACAGCCATAAGTTCTGTGGAGATGCTTGTGGGCAGCCCAGGGTACACCTCCTCTATTCCAGCAGACCCCGAAGAATGAAGGAGAGATTCCACCCCAGATGAGAGCATCAGGGCAGCTGAAGATTGGTTCTCCTGAGCTTTTCACAGTTTATCCTAAAAATAAAAGCAATGTTAGGTCAACATACATAGGAGTAATCTCCAGATTAAGAGGCACAGCTTCATTCATCACGATTCCAGCATGTATGTTTAAGAAAGCTACTTGCAAATAACATTTTAAGAAAGGAGCTTTGAAATGCTTAAGTTTCTAAGCAAACACTCATCAACAGAGGAAGACAGCATGAACAGAGAGACATCCCCAAGCCTTGTTTTCATAGTCAAACTTCTTCCTGCAGATATAACTTCATCTTCTGGAACACCTAAAAACAGACTATCAAGCATATCAGGAGGGCTCATGTTAGACACCTTACTCCTCAGCTAAAACCACAGCATCATTTGTTTCCTGTGATTTTGTTAAGTTTCTAGTCTCCAAGGGAAGAGGGTAAAAACAACTTTTCTTTGTATTTTCTGCCCTGAAGGAATGCTTTAAGACATAATCCATCACACACCATGCCTTGTTAGCTTCTCTCACAGAAGCACCTCACGCTTTATGTCGGATATGCCGTACCAGGTCTGTTTGCACACCGCTGGTACCGCTTCGGGATCCTCTTCAGCCCAAACGACGCATCCCGATGCCCTGCACCAGCGAGAGCGCACACACCGCAGCGCGTAGCGTTTCAACTGCTCAGACACCGGCGGCGGAGCGAACCCCCCAATTTCCCCGCTCCTGAAGACACCTGCACCGACAGAAGCGGTCGAAGCCCGGCGTTGCCAGAAGCATCAGTTACTCAAGATACAAAAACACAGGCTTGAGCGCTACTCTCCGAGCCAGCCTCTAAGGAACAGGCTCCTCCGCATCATCCCCGCGGTAAGGACCGCACTGCCGACGGCACCGCCGAGTCCCGGGTACGGCACGGCCCGGACCGACTGCTTCTTTGTCCGGAGCGCGGCAGCGCGGACAGGCTCAGCCCAGAGCCCTTTTCCTCCTCCGGGATAGAAGCCCCGGCCCCGGACAGCGGCGCCCCGATCTGCTCTGTCCGTCCCCGGTGGTCCGCACCGGCCGAGGCAGCGCGCTAGAGGTAATTATGCAACCGCCGCTGATTCCCCCAGTGCCGGCAGCGAGTGGGCTCGGTCCCACAGAGCTCACTGCGCGCCCGGGCAGGGCCGGGTCCACCGGCAGCCTCTCCGTCTCACCGGGGGCGCCGCTACCCATTCCCAACCGGCGGCGACGAGCGGAAGAGGCGGGCCCGCGGCAGAGACAATCCCCCCCTCCGCAGCCCGACGGCGGCAACGTTCCGGTCCCATTACCTCCGCGGCAGCCGGCCCCGCTCCTGCCCGCCGGGCCGCGCCGCCCGCATCACTTCCTCATCCGGGCTCGCCCAAGAGGGCCGCAGCGGCCGTTGCCGTGGCACCAGCGCGGTGCCCGCAGCACCCCCGCACCCCGTGTAGAGCCCCGTCCGCCCCGCCGCCAGGGGGTGTCCCGGCACCGCGCCTTCCCACCCGGACCGAGGTGGGCGTCACGTGACGTGCGGGCGCGGCGGCCCCGGATGCGGAAGTGGCGAGCGCCGCCACAGGGGCTTCGTCCGGAGGGTGCCGGGGACGGTGCCGCCGCCGCCGGGGGACGCGGGACGGGAGGTCAGGGTCCTGCGCTTGCTCCTTGCTCGGCGGCCGCTGGTGGGCACGGCGCTGCCGCGGGAAGGCGGCTCTGGCGGTGCCGCTGTGCGGTAGCTTGTCCCGAGGCAGCCGGGGAGCGGCCCGCGGCGTTTCTCGGACGGTGTCCCCTGCGTACCTCTCGATGGGGCTCCGGGCCCCGGCCCTGCCAGGCCGCCCCGGGGGAGGAAACTACTCTTTTACCCTGCCAGCGCTGTTTTCAAGTGCGTGGTGGAGGGACCCGGCGTTTCTGCAGCGGGGTTACTGCCTGTGGGAGCCGGCCGAGAGTGGCGCGGGTTCATTCACTCTCGGTTTCACCCGTGCAGGGCCCGGGGGGCCGCGCCGTCAGGGCCTGCAGCCGAGTGCCCGCTTCTTCCAGCCTCCGTTCCAAGTTTGTTAAGATAAAGTCTATAAAGCCTTCAGACTTTGGACGTGGGGTTTTTTTCCCCCTCCATGCCTTTGTAGCTCGCTAATTGAATCGACTTTCTGAGAAGCACACCAGAAGCTCAGTGCTTTAGTCTGTTTGAAAGGCACTTTTAAGTCCTGCTTTTTGATTTGGTGTAAGAGTACAGTTATAAGTAAAAGAGCTTATATTTTAGTGTGACTGTAGTTTTATGAAGCAAGCTGTGTTCTCACTGATAATTTCCAGTTTAAACACACTTCCGAAAAGAGTAAGTTGGAAAAGCAAAAGTTCTGCCTTGAAAGATGCTTTATTTTAACTGAAAGCGGCAGGAAGAGAAAAATGTGGTGGTTGATGCAGTTAAAAGAAATTAATGCAGACCAGTGCTTCAAATGTGTTTGCATGGCCCTTGTACCTCTGCTGGCTGCAGCTCTGCTGCTTTGGCGTGGAATCACCTGGCTGTGGATTCCAGTGTCTTCGAGATATGGGGGAAAAGATGTGTGAAAGGGATGGAATGAAGAAAACAGGAGATGTAATAGGCAGTGGGCATAACTCTGGGTATTCGTTTTAATGCGTTTAACACAGGGTTCAGAATTTCTCCTTGAAATAGGAAAGATAGACTTTTAGAGAGTGGTACTAGCTCTGTGGCAGGAGTGCTGGTAAAAGAGGTTGTTAAATTGTTGTAAACTACTAAACTTTTAATTTGGTGTTTATCAGACTTTGTAATGTGCCTGCTTTCATGTGTGCCCTTCTTGGCTATGTGGTGGTGCAACAGCCTGTGTTCACACACAGAATGTAAAGAGTGGTTTTGTGATAACACCCTATCTGTGTTTGCTTTCATTTCCATATTAGATATGCAAGATGTCTTCAACTGTTTTTACTCAAAGCAGCTGAGAAGAACTGGAATTCAAGATGAGAACTAACAAGGTGTACAAGCTTGTCATACACAAGAAGGGGTTTGGAGGCAGTGGTCAGTATCTCCTGGTTTGTAACAATGAGATGAGCACTCTTTTCATTGAAAGCAATTAATTTAGTGGCGTTTCTAACAGAACAGTGAAGATGGGACTTTGGTGTAACCAGCACTGTTACCAGCCAGTTTGGAAAGCTCTCTTTTGATAGCAAGATACAGCAGAATAAAATTGCATTTGTCAGAACAGAATGCAATTGCACCTAGAAAATGAACTTGCTTTATTATACCTCTTCTACCTATTTCAGTCACCCCAATACATGACAGATGTGTCAATGACCAGTGCCTCTGTGTAGGCGTGTTTCTGTGTACTGAGAGCAATGTCATTTACTTAATTGCTCCCTACTAGACTTGCAGCATGTTAACAGATCCTGTTAAGGTTCCTGTTAGGCTATCTACTTTCCTGCTGATGTATTAGATGAGAAATGCAAGAGATGATCCTGCTTGCCTCATTAAGGCACTCTTTTGTCCAACGCATCTTTTGTGAAAGTTCTGGGATTGGAAAGAGTTTTTGCCCGCAAGTGTGGCCAGACTGAAGTGGCTGACCAGGGCCACTGTTGTGTAGTGGATATAACATGTTGCTGACCTGTTAATGCTGGGATGGTGCGGTTATGTGGAGTAAGCTATTGCGTATGAACATGCAACTATCTGTTTGGTGTATATCTGTTCATTGCAGTTTTCTTTATTTGTTTCTGTCTTGTAGATGATGAACTGGTGGTAAATCCTAAAGTATTTCTTCAAATCAAGCTGGGAGATGTTGTGGAAATTGCACATCCCAATGATGAGTACAGGTGAATTCTGTCTTTGCTGATACCAGTCAGGTGTGGTTAGAGCACTGAAAGGGTGTGTTCATGTGCAGCAGCTTCTACTGATGGGCTTTTAGATCTGGGAGAGCTTTGCTTCTGGGTTCTGCCATCTTCTGCTTGAAGAAAAGAGGGTAACGGCAGCAGGAGCTCTTCCTTAAAATTTGTGGGATTCTTTGTGTTTGGTGTCAGTTTGTTGACCTTTCACAGGACAAATAGCACCTGAATATAGAATCTACAATGTCTTTGTCCTCTTCATAGATGTGCTGATGCCTAGTTGCTATTCTTTCATCCTATATTATATCCTAGGCAAAACTGAAACTTCCTGCTCAGCTATAAAAACATGAATCATCTTTACATGAAGCTGTTCATCCTGCAGCCTGTACCTGAAAAGTAGCAGTTTACCTGTTTGAGATTCCAAGATATTCCTGTGTGTGACTTATTTCCCATTTAGAGTATTATCTTTACCTAAAGAGTACCTTATAGGGTGTGAGAAACAAGACAGAGGATGATGTATGAAGCTTTCTAGAAAATATCTGTGTTTGTTTAGCTTACCCCATGCTCCATGTTACTAAACAGTTTTGAGAGAGTGATTTGCCAGAGTGGACTGTTGGTATCTCAACTTTCTACCTTTTTTTCTTGTTTGCATGCTAGTCCCCTGCTTCTACAAGTGAAGTCACTTAAGGAAGATTTGCAGAAAGGTAACTTTAAACTCACAGTACACATAGTAAAATCATTGACAAAGATTATATTATTGGGCTGTACCTTTGATTGACTAATGCATATATTTGACCTCTGTAAGAAAATCAGTGCTTTGTCTCTTTAGGAATGGAAGGATTCTAATTTTATCAGCAAATAAATAGCCAATTTTAAATCTGCTCTTGGTTGGGCAGTGTGAGGTTATGGTTTAAACAAAATTGGCTTTTTGGCTTGAAAGGTTTGTTTCTGCATTCTCTGGCTAGCTTTATATCTTTCCTTCTTGCAGGAATTAATTCAGCCTAAACTCTGAGCTATCTTGACTGCCTTGATTTTGAGGACTGAAATTAGCCCACAGCTGAAAAAAGCTGTCATCTTTTGCTAAGGCCCTAAGTGATTCATGACAGTCTCACTGTGTTGCTTTTGTAATTTTAAACCACATGAAACCTTTTGGGAGTGTTCACTACTTTATTGTCCTTATGTTTGTGACAGAAACTATAAGTGTGGATCAGACAGTTGCACAAGTGTTCCGACTGCGGCCGTACCAGGATGTCCACGTGAATGTTGTTGACCCAAAGGTATGTGGCTTTGCAGCTTTTTTCCCATCTGTTCCTTTACTTAGCTCAAATCAGAGTCTTGCGAACTTCCATCTACAGTAGTATTGGGGAAGAAGAGGGTGTGTTTTTATTGTAAGGTATTAAACCTTTTTTCCTAAGAAAATGAGGCTTGGGCAATTGAACTGTTTAAGTGTCTCTTTCTTCTCTCCCTGCCATCCCTGCTCTCTTTCTGAAGTCTGCTTCAGCACAGCTTGATAGAAATTTAGAAATTTCAAAAACCTTTAAATTCTAGAAATTCAGAATAACCAGGCAAAGAGAAGCATCTTGTAAGTGGCCTAGGCAAAAGCAGAGTCATGGCATGGGCATGTGTTATCTGGCACCATATACCCTTGTAGGAGAGGTGTTTCTTGTAAATGTCCTCACTGCCAAAAGAGCTTCAGTCAGAGCTTACATTCAGCACAAGACACAAATCTGCAGGAAGCAAAGCTTCCTTAATGCAGTGAGCAATGGAAGTCATTTGTTTCACTTGTGCTTCTAGTTTGCACTGAGACTTGCAGCACAGATTTAGTCCGTGGGCTTTTCTGGTCCCAGTGTACAGTGTCTTGCAGCTCACAGTTGTTCCAGGTGCATGGAGTTACTCTGATGGGATTTCACTTTTGTCTTGCATGTGTCAGGAGTATTGACTTGCTTTAGAACTCTCTCTTTTTGACTTGCTTTAGAAGCTCTCTCTGTAACATTTGGTTCATACCAGAACAGACTGCAGGGCACTAATTAGAAACAACCAGGCAGCACCGCTTTTCTTCCATTTCCCAGGAGGTGACTTTGGACTTGGTGGAACTGACCTTCAAAGATCAGTACATTGGGCGTGGGGATATGTGGCGACTGAAGAAAAGTTTGGTAAGACCTCTATTGTGATGATGTGTAGGGTGGAGGAGATTATGTACCTTTTCCTTTGCTTGCTGTGAAGGAAAATAAGCATTATACAAAATACAGAAAACTGAGGACAAGACCAGCTATCAGCAGCTCCTGAGGAACTTAAGCTCTAAGTGGTACCTTAGAGTTGGAGAAGCGGATGTAAATGTGTTGCAGAAAAATTTAATCCCATAATTTCCTACTTCATTGCCATAATGTGAGTTACTGCTTTGGGCACTGAAAATGCTGTGAGAGATGTAGCTTATGTTCTGAATTTTAAGGATTTACTGCATTTGGAAGAAATTGAATCCAAATGTTTTTCAAGTAGAAGCATGCTGAAGTATCCTCTTTCTGACAGTACTACTTAATAAGCAACTCTTGTTTCTGCATCTCTGAAACAGTCTTTGGCTCTTCTAAGCACAGTGAATTAGACAGATGAACCCAATAAGAGTTTATATGTGTTAAAAACTATTTTCTGTTGCAGAGGTTCTGTAGGCTGAAGTATTAGTTATAAATACACTCGGTGGCTTTCATGATTTGATGGCAGAAATCAGGTGTTCATGGATATTTTGCTTGTAAATGGGTCTGCTCACTCTGAGCCTTCTGTTCTTTTAACACCTGTAACTGTTCTTTCTTAGGTCAGCACATGTGCATATGTCACCCAGAAAGTTGAATTTGCGGGTATCAGGTCAGTGCCTCCCTTTAGGGCTTGCTGTTACTTGTGATATTACATTAATGAGCCCTGAATTTCCAACTGGAGAATCTTCTCTGAAAAATCCTTCATGATTTATTGTTCTCTTATTCCAGTTTTCTGTCAGCACTGCGAGGTGGGGGGACGCTTCTGTCTGATTTGGGGTAGAAGAAACTAATAGTAGGACAGCCAGCAACACTTGTTGCCTCTGATCAATGCCAAATAATCATCATTTTACCACTTACAGTATTCCTCCCCCTTCCCAAGATATATTAATGGTTTCAATGAGGATTACTTTAGTTGCTGTTGAGGTGACAAAGGGACAAGATAAGGTGCAGATGCAGAGTGAAACAGCTGTTGGGACATCTTTTGGATTAAAGATTTCTACTCTATCTTCAACTCATCATTGACGTAGATTTTTGTACATCCCTTATTTGCTCAAATACTGATTCTGTAATCTTCATGTTCGCTCTGGTTAACAAATATTCTACACTCTTTTTCTTCCAGGGCGCAGGCAGGTGAACTGTGGGTGAAGAGTGAGAAAGTCACTTGTGGATACATCAGTGAGGATACCCGGGTAAGATTTCAGGGAGCAAAGGAAGCTTCTATCTTGCTTGCAGATTTGTATGGATCACTTGAATTGGCAGTGTCGTAAGGAGAAGGATGGCAATAAATTCAGGAGACTGAATGATCAGTAAACTTCAACTCTTCTGTGCTGGCAGCAGTAGGAATCACTTGGGCTGTTGAAATGCCAGCTTGTTAGGGAGGAAGTTCCCCACAGTGCAGTGGGCACAGTTGTAGAAGTTGCTGTAATTGCCTTCAGCACGTGGACCTTTTAGTGAACTTACCTTGTTTTACATAAGGTCCTTTGTTCCTTTGCAGGTGGTCTTCCGCTCCACTTCTGCCATGGTTTATATTTTTATCCAGATGAGCTGTGAAATGTGGGATTTTGATATTTATGGTATGTAGGTAACTGACCTGCCTGATTGTGAACGTGAATGGCAGCAGCTATCCTTTCAGCCCCTACGAGAAAACTGCTGCTACTGTTTATTTCTGCCACTGCTAGAAAACTAAAATACCCTGCCTTTGGCCTAGGCAGTGCTCTGAAGTGCCTTTTAGATCTGTACATGCAGTGCAACACTTTCCTGTCTCCTGGGTATTCCATAATTTTCCTGTCCCTACTGTAAGTCCTGGGTGCCATTATCTCAGTGATGAAATGCAGGGAGGTATCGGAAGGTTTTTTTGTGGATATGACCATGTTTGGTGGTGAGGGCAGGCACAAACCTGTGTGAATCCTGAAACTAGAAATGTCTGGAAATCCTGTACAAGGAGGACCTTGATGTTTTTGATTTCCCTTGAATTTGGCTTGGTGAGGAAGCAAAGTCCCCTCCTTAGCCCAGGTGGAGTCAGGGAGAAGTATTAAAACTTTGGGATTGAAAATGAGTCACTTCTCTGTGTCATTGCCCTATTTTATTTTTTCCACCTTTAATTCCTTAGAAAACCTCTTGCCGCTTCCTCTGACCATGTGTTTAGGCATATGTAACTGGGCAGCTATTCAAAACTGAGCAGGGGGTCCGTTGTGCATGCTATGCCTAAAAGATAGTACAGATGCTTTCCCAGCATGCTGCGAATGTGTTGGAAAAAGGAATTTAAAGGTCAGATCCTTTTCACAGTCAGAGTTGTGTTTGCATCCTCTCAAACATAGTCATGCTTTTTAATGTTTTTACCATCTTTGCTTTTGTGATATTGGCATTCATTATGCATACAACTGCTCTAATTCTAATGAAAATGATTTTCCTGTAATCTCAAGGTTAAATATACCCCATAGTTGGAGTAGCTGCAGTTATTTGCTGATGCTTTGGGGATGTTTACTTTGCAGGGGACCTCTACTTTGAGAAGGCTGTGAATGGTTTCCTTGCTGACCTCTTCACAAAATGGAAGGTAAATAGCTGATTGAGTTAATTCTGTCTGAAGGAACAAGTCAATGCCATTTTAATAAGCCCATTGATGTGCCAGTTTGAGGAAGGCTGTGTCAGGCAGTGCTAACATTTACAGGACTTGAAGGAGGTGGCTCCTGGGCATCAAAAGAGTGGGTACTGCAGGTCTGCATTGAGTCATAACCTGTCCTGAGTGACCCCACTACTGATCTCTTGTATCTGCTGTGTTTGTATCATACAGCGTGTGTGGAGGATTGGACTGAAGTCCCTGAATGTGTGACATGTTTGTGCCTGTGCAGTAATGCACAAGTCTGGTTTACACAATTTTAGATGTTCCAGGACTCTGTTATGAGTATCTCCCTGGTACTGTGTGTAATGTATTAGTGCTGCTACCTTTTCATGTGAAGGAGTTCCAGGTTGTAGTAAGTGGGCTGTTAATGATGTGCAAAGTTCTTGAAAGTGAATCGCTTCAAAAACCAAACAAAGCCTCACGGCTTGTTATGGCTGAACAACCCAGAGCCGTTTCCTCACTCAGTACATGATCTGGCTTAGAGCTGCTGTTAGCAGTCCTGCGGCAGACTTCCACTGACTTGAGAGAACCATTTCAGTACTCAAAATAAAGGGCATATAAAATATAAAGTTTTAATTTGTTAGGGGCATCTCTCTAAACACTAAGAAATAATATCAAGTTGTCATATGTATAAACAAATTGAGTCAGGTGTATTTGTTTTTTAAACAAAAGTTGTGTATCTTTACAGTTATAGAGAGGAGTTTCTTTAGAGGCTAATGGGGAGTGCTGCTCTTAAATATGGTACAGCCTAGAAGCACAGAAGCTACAGGACAGACCATTATGTTATTTCATAGAAGAATATGGAGCTCTAATGCAGATTCATTAATGCAGCAGTCTACCTTTTTCTAGTTACCTTTGGTTCTCAGTGTGAGGGGAAAAGGTGTATTTCTGTATGTGTATATATGGGGTTTTCTACTGAATGTGACCCTAAAGATCTGTTTTCATGTGTTCTTCCTGAGCAGGAGAAGAATTGCAGCCATGAAGTGACAGTGGTTCTATTTTCTAGAACATTTTACGAAGCAAAATCTATAGGTGTGTAAATTCTGTTTTTTTGTGTTTCTACTTTTAAACTTATTTCCTTCTCTCTTGAAAGTTGGTCACAGGCTTTTTTTTCCTTCTTTCTTTATGCCCATGTCCAAAGTAATCCCTATCAAGCACAGTGATACACAGCCATTCTTACAAAAATACTACAGCAGAAACCTTACGTAGAACAATATATGCCAAGTTTTCCTCATCATACTCAAGCTGTCATACTGGTTCAAAGACAGTTCTGATACTGTGTGGGAGAGCTGAAATTTCTCAAAGGTTTGGTTTCTGGTTTGCCTTTTTTTTTATGTTATTATTATTTTAATGAAAATAGCAGCTCTTTACTGGGAAAGAGGAGTCATTTCTACACAGGAGCATAGGGTAATAATGTGCTTTTGCTTCTGTTCTAGATGAGTTTCCCGAAACGCATCGTGCGTCAATTCGGCAGGATCACGAGGGAAGATTTTACGAAGATTTTTACAAGTAGGTCTTTCTCACAGTTCTTCACCTCTTGTCCCACAGTGTATGTGCAACCCATGTGGAGAATATCATCCTACCAAGTGTAGGAGTTTGCCAGGAATTAAGATAGCGAAAAATATGGCAGCGAATTATTGAGTAGCCCCCATTCCATCTGTGAGTGCATACCCATGTTTGCTATATCAGTCTTTCATGAGCATGTGAATATTGTGTTGTCTGTGCTCAACTGGAGTTGCCAGTAACCTCTAGAAGTTCTGTAGTGTTGGGAGTAGTTTTTGCGTAAGACTTGACTTTTTTTTCAGGTTTTTACATTCTTAAGTAGTTGAAGAAGAAATTATTCTGTTGCTGAAACAAGTGTTTCCAGTTAGGAACTTAGTGGAGCTTTTTGGCTGATGGTTACAGCAGATGAAGCTGTGGAAGCTGTCATTTGATTCTGAACTTGGACTTCTTAATGATCTTACTGCTTTGCAAAACAGTGATGCTATTTGACATATAGTGTTGATAACCTATTTAGAAGTGAGAGATTATTCTACCTGGGAGTGCGCCTAGCTTTATGTGTGCATCTACACGTTGCCTATTGCTACAAGTATGCAGTAGTCCTGTGCTGCCTAGCAGAAGGAAGAAGTACTCACCTTTTTGTGCATTCCTTTTTCTGTAGCTTGTTCATCCCTTCTCCCTCTTCATAGCTTCCTTTTATGAACCTCATTAAGTTGTGTTCTTCCTAGAGTTGTAGTTCAGAATGAGAGACGAGAAGAGTGGACCTCATTGCTTGTGACCATTAAAAAGCTTTTCATCCAGTATCCTGTGTTGGTACGACTCGAGCAAGCAGGTACCAGAGTCCTCCTTTCCCGTGCTTTACCCTTTTCTTTCTCTTTTTAATTTCTAAAGGTCTAGTTTCAGTTGGAGTCTGGTATTGTGCTACTTAGTGCTCTTCTGGCTAGGTTATTTTGCTTGGGTCTTTCTGTGAGATATACCAATACTTGTTTTATTGGAGTGATAGGGTTTATTGCGAATGCAGTTTTACTTTGTTTGTTTGGGTGGAATTTTCCTGGGGGAAAAAGAGACTGTTAAAAAAAATTAAATTAAAAAAAATCGTATGTATATATATATAAAATAATATTTTTTTGGCTAGTCTATACAAGGATGATAACTTTTTTTCTTTTTCCCTTCTGCACGCTTGTCCAGAGGGCTTTCCTCCAGGTTACAATTCTACCTCAGCACAAGGGAACTACCTGGAGGCCATAAATCTTTCCTTCAATGGTAAGTTACAAACATGGATAAAATACACATAGGAAGAAGCAGCTGCCAGCAAATGGCTGTGGTCTTCTGTTGCCTGGTCCTTAACACTGTTAAGGGAAGGGGAATGTAAGGTGGTTGTTGTAATGTTCAGCTTCAGAAGAAATTGTCTTATGTATCTCTGGAAAGCCAGTGGCCCTCAAATAACTGAGTACTGGGTATTTCATGCTTCAGGACCTTATTAGGATGAAACTTTTCCTTCTATCTGTGAATCTGTATGAGAACCTCTTGGAATAGAAGTTGAAATTTTCGATTATGGAAGTGTTTCAGAATCAGGGCAGATCAAAGGTGATTTACATGAAGCTGATCCATGTCTTTTAGCAGGGAAATGGATTTGATAGGCTGGAAGTGCTCTCCTGTACACCAGATGTTGTTCTGTCTTAGTGGCTCTCTTGTTGCTCCTATGGGAGAGAGCACAGGATGTTATTTAAAATTAGTAATGGACTTTATCTTGTTGGGGATTTTGGGGTTTATTTGTTAGCTTTGGGGTTTGTGAGGTGTTATAAAAGAAACACTAAACATATGAGAAAAATACTTCTTTTTATGTATCTGGTTCCCTTTATCTCTTTAGCCCTAATTCCTCTCTCTCCTGTAGTTTTATTAATGTTGATTGTTGGACAATGCTGTATACAAGTGCTCTCATGCTTGCATGTGCTGTTATAGACACTTTTGCTCTGAAAAAAGACCTTCCAGCATCTTCTATTCTTTTAAAGTGTTCCCCAATTCTTTCTTCTAGTGTTTGACAAGCATTACATAAACCGCAACTTTGATCGAACTGGCCAGATGTCTGTGGTCATCACACCTGGGGTGGGAGTGTTTGAAGTTGATCGACTCCTTATGATTTTGACTAAGCAGCGGATGATAGACAATGGTAAATGACACCAATACTCTGCAGTCTCTATGAAGGCAAGCAGAAATAGTTGGAAAAACTCTAGCCTTTTCTTGCTATGAAAAAGTATCTGCTGTAACTTGTGTAGTCTGGGAAGATGTGTGACAGCTGGAAGATGTGTGTCCACACTTTGTATTGAAATAGGCAGATTTTCAGAGAACGTACAGGCATTTAATTTGTTTTGTTTGTGATGGAGAACTTTATCTGTCCATGCAGGCCTTTCCCTTAAAGGATAATCTTGCATGACTTGCATTAGTTTCAAAGAAACATTTCTTTATCCCCACTGGCACTGTTGGCTTGTAACCATACCATGGGACTGTTAACTACCATTTTCAGTATAATTGCACCTTAAAATCTGATAGAAATACAGATTGGGCCTTCAGCTGAAATAGATGATATATTTTGGCTTAGTGTATCAGTCCTGCTAAGTAGATAGCTGAACTCTGCTGTTCTTTGTTTACAGGGATAGGTGTGGACTTGGTATGCATGGGAGAACAACCGTTGCATGCTGTACCACTCTTTAAGGTAATGCTTCTTTTCCCTTCTCTCTGCTCCTACTAGAAATGTTGCTCGTTTTGTG
The DNA here is from genome assembly GCA_009867235.2 of Psittacus erithacus. Lineage (NCBI taxonomy): Eukaryota > Metazoa > Chordata > Aves > Psittaciformes > Psittacidae > Psittacus > Psittacus erithacus. Next base: position 81,983 of record WYDI02162035.1, on the reverse strand, counting down.
ACTACCTAGACAAAGAGCAAGTTGCTATGCTTCTGAATTACTCTTACAGCTTCATAATCGCTGTGGACCTGGGGACTCCAGATTGGGTGATGACTACAATATTCCACACTGGATAAACCATAGGTAGGTGAACTCTCTGCCTTCACTAATCACTTCTGCTTTGCTTCCCATTTTATAATCAGTTGAATTCCCTTTCTTCTTTCATTGTTTATTTCCTCTGTTCTCTTCCTGAAGCAAGGACAGGTATTACAATAGCCTTGCAGAACTAGGAATGTTCTTGTAGAATTCTGGACATAAATGCAGCATATCAAAGATAATAGACTATTTGCAGAGGAAAAGGTCTTGATCTTTCCGGTTAATTTAGTTATAGCCCTTACCTAAGCTTGAGGGAAGTCAGGAAGCTAAGCAAAAAATGCAATAACTTCAACTAATAACTAGATTAGCTACTAGTGAAAAGATACATCCCAAATTAACAGTTATGGGTAGAGAAAATGTGGATAACATGGATAAATGTTGGAACAGTTGCAGGTAGCACTGAGGCTCAGTATTACACTGCTTCACTCCAAGGCATGGTAGGTTTCTTTTCTGCTTTCCGTTAAGTGTTTTGTGCCATAATACTCTCTTCTTTCCCAACATGTAGAGATCAGGGGCTCAGGGTGAAAACTGCCTCCTCAGTCCTTGTTCTCTGTTAATACCTCATTTTATGTGCATGCATTAATCGACTGTCCTGACCAATTACCATTCATGGATTCCTTGCAGCCACTATTTCAAGTGACAGGAAGGCATCTGATCTTTGCCATTGATGAAAATGTGTTTGAAGGCTTATGATAAGGCAGAATTAAAATTCAGATACCAAGAAAGAGATTTTTAAGAGTACATTATTTTAAATGGGAGGAGGTGTGTTTTCAAGCAGCTCATGAGTCATTACTGTCATGTGTGTTAGTGTCATGTAAACTGCACAGTGCCGGATAGGCAGTGAAAGTGGATACTTTCTGCAGAAAGAGGAAGTGAACTGAGGAATACAAATGTAAGCATATTGAGAAGTCTGGACTGAACACTTGTGGAAATCAAAGTCTGGCCTTTAAAGACAGAGTAACTTCTCTTAAGTTAACTGTCCATTGTGTTTTCCGTATGTTGTCTTATGTGAAGAAAAGTGTCCCTTTTGGCCATCAAACAGCTCAAATTCATGGGCTGTTTGTAGTTGTAGCTAACCAAGTTCAGTTCTTAGAAGACAACTGAGCTATTCTGTCTTTCAGTTTCTACACATCCAAAAGCCAGCTCCTCTGTAACAGCTTCACTCCACGGATCAAGCTGGCAGGAAGAAAAGTAAGTATCCTTCTCATTTTCTTTTATTCTTTCTAGCTTGTCAGACGCCTTTTCTCAGCCAAGCATCAGAATTTTTCTAGCAAGTATTCCAACAACTGTAACTAAGCTTCTGTGTTAAAAGACAGTGAAAGCTAAGCTGTAACGATAGTTGTAGGGTTTGTGAATGAGGAACTAGTTTGTAGGTCTTTCTGGGATGAAACTAGGAGAGAAATGTTTTAGTCACCATAAAAATTAGAATTTCATTCTGTAACGAATTACTCCATAGAGAGAAAAGGAAGCTGTTGGCAGAAATGGTTTTTACAGTTTTGTGACTATCAGTATTTAATACTTCTGAAGTGGTCTTGCTGCTTCACTGAATCAACAAGATAAACTTTGTTTAACTTGCTGACTGTCTCCTTTTCTCTTGTCCTTTTTGTTTCGGTACCTCACTCTTCCTTTGGACCCTCCAGCCACTGACTGAGAAAGCAAAAAGTAACAGAGATGCCTGTGAGTAATTCTATTCTGTAATGATCTATCCCACTAACACCTGTAGTAAAGCAATGATACTTCAGCAAAAACAGTACTGATGAGATATGGGAGGGGACAACTGTTGGAGAAACTCTGAAAACCACACAGTCTTTGTCCAGGGTGTTAATGTGTGTATGTCAATTGCTTTCTTGGCAAATAACTAATATTGAGGGTAGTTTTCTGTCCTGGCTGCTGAGGAATAGATGGTACCAGGCTGGCATGCTAGTGGTACTGTTGTGGGGGTAGGACAGGACATTCACTGCTTCGGGGTGTTGACAGTGCTATGACCACAGAAGTACAGTGGGAGAAGCCTGCTTTCACCTAATATTGCCTCATTTCAGAAAGGGATACTTTGTATAAGTGAATCTGTCCATTCTTTCAAAGATGCTTCAGAATGTGCAGTTCCCTTGTGAGGATCTTGGCATCTGTTCATACAAGAATTGATTTCTTTATTAGTTTAATTTCTTGGATATATGGGAGAAGATACTTGGGCCTCAGGAGCCCTGATTCAGAGGCACCCACTTTGATAGTTGAGCTGCTCCACCTTTCTGCTCTTGAAACTTTCATATGTGATTTTTCAGAGGAGATGCTTTTCTTAGCGGCAAGAGTTGGGTACTTCTGACTTGCAGATCGTGAGCATTCCAGTGCTCTATGATTTTTATTTCAGCATTAGGGGCTCCAAAAGATGCTGAGAATGCCCTGCCTATCCAGGTGGATTATGATGGCTATGATGCCCAGGTGTTCAGACTGCCAGGCCCGTCCAGAGCTCAGCGCTGTACCACTTTCAGGTAAGAGGCTTGTGAGTCTACTGGTACTAGGATAGCCATGGCGTGGCTTTCTGGTACTTCTTCCTTGTAGTCCTCTTATAGAGTTCACCTATTGAGTATCTTGCATGACTTAATGAACTTGCCATGAACTTGGCCTGTTCAATCCCCTTGATAACTCAGGAATTAATCTATCTTTTGTACCACTGGACATATCTGTGTTTTCAGTAGGTCTGTGAGGGAGAGAGAAAGTCGAACTAGGAAGAGCTCTAGCTCCTATGACGTATCATGCAGCCCCTCTCTGCAGAGCCGCACGCTGCCCCCTGAGGAGGTGAGGAGCCAGGCTTCTGATGACAGCTCACTGGGCAAGATCTCCAACATCCTGATGATCCCACGGCCTCATCTGCACCAGTGTGAAGTCAGCAGCTCTTTGGGCTATACCAGCACCAGAGGTCAGCCTAAGGCAGATGAGAAAGTACCTTAGGTGGTGAGAGGGAAGAGGGAAGTTTGTGGTGGCCACAGCCAGGCCAGCAGAGGGGAGATGGTGTTTATATTAGCATTCATGGTAAACCTTTTCTGCAGTTCCAGCTGGTTGTGCATTCTCCCTTTGTTATCCTTGTCCAATTCCATTGCTCTTTTTTTACTGGCTTGTCCTAAATAGAAGTGTCCTGACATAATTTACTCTTTTCCCTTGTCTATTGCCTTCTTTTATATTTGACTTTTCTCCTGTGCCTGCCTGCAAATGTGGACATACACAAGTAACTTCTCATTATCCAGGTCACCTATAATCTGTCAAATGAGAAGTGGCCTTAGTAGTGAGCCCTGGGGGACCCTGATTGCAACTTCTTTCTATTGGGATTTGTTGTCTTTAAGAGTCACTTTCTGGATCCTTCCTTTTAACACAGTACTGCTGAACTGGCTTGGTGTGTTAGCAGTGCTGGTGGTCTCCTTTCCTTTCTTCCAATTTAGTTTTGTTCTCAACCAGTATGGGGGTATCTCCCACAAACCCAACTCGTTTATAGGTAAAGTGTATTTCTCCTGCATCTCCTTGATCTTTTCTGTAAAACTCTGTCCCTGAAGGTTCTTTATGTGTTTCTTTGTTTCATGTCATGCTGTCTAACACCTGGTACTGTATTTACCCTGTTACAAGAGCTGGATTTGATGATGTGGAACTGCTGCCACAAAAAGTGCTTCATGTTGCATTTACCTTCCATGTTTTCCCCTGCTGTCAGTTAACGTACATTCTTTTTCCTTTTCTTTTTTTTCCATTTCTGTTAAGTTCTTTACTATGAAGGATAGTCTTGTGACCCAGCTGAAGGTGTGCATCTGCATGGGGACATGTGTGGAATAGGGTAATGGGAAGGGAACAGCCAGACTAGCTGAGGCTTTTGACATGTTGTGGTTGGCAGTACAGGGTGGCAAAGAGACCCTTCTCTGGGATTTCTGTTTTTGAACAGTGATTACTTCTTCCTTGTCTGCTATGTTTCTCTCTCCTATTTCTAAATAACTTGGCTCCTGTTCTTCCTTGAATAGCAATGTCTAACTGCTAACTTGCTGTGATTGTGTCCTATGTCTTCTAGAAGTAATCCTTTATTTCAGTGGTCAGATCTGAATGTTACAGAAAGTTCAGTATTACTCAGTTGTAGTTTCTGCTGTGTCATTGCTACTCATCTTGAAGTTACTGGTGTGTCAGTCTTTTGGTTTCTCAGGGATTCTCAAAGCTCTGAGTAATTCTTCATAGTTGACTTAGTAAGTGGTTTCTTTCTGGTTTCATTTGGTATAAAGTGATGCAGCTTACATCAAGTCTGTAATGGCAGATGAAATGATATTCTTTCTTGTCTGTATTCTTCTTTACATTGTAACCCGCAGACTGGGTTGAAATTGCTGTCAGCTTCTCTCTGTGCCTGCTTGTCAGCTCTCCTTATTCCCACTTACCTGGGGGAATCTTCATATTTCTGAGCAATTCATTCTCTTTTGCTTGGCTTCTGCATGATCTTACACTGACTTTAAGTCGTGTTTTCTAGATGTCCTTGAGAACATGCTGGAGTCTCAGCAGCGTGACTCCAGTGCCCCTGGGAGGTTCCATGTTGGCAGTGCAGAATCCATGCTGCACATCCGGCCTGGGGGTTACACACCCCAGCGAGCACTGATAAACCCGTTTGCCCCATCCCGCATGCCCATGAAGCTTACATCTAACAGGCGGCGCTGGATGCACACTTTTCCTGTGGGTAAGCCTCTTATGTAGCATATTAGATTGCTGATACTTTTCCCTTGTCCCAGGGTTAACACAAGAGAACCAATTTGAGCTCTAGTGTCTTGAAGTACTTTGCACTGTAACAGAGGCTGAGCTCAGTGTATAGGCTTGATAAATTGCCATCTGTTGACGAACTTGCAGCATCAGGTACTGTGGAACAATGTGATAGTGGAGGGAGGCTGTCGAAGTGAATCATAACTGTAAATTGGGCTGACTTGCAGATGCTGCATTGTTCTTGTATTTGTTGAGCACCTTGTAAGTAGGCCATGCAGAATAGTTAAAAGAATATTCTGCTTCTCTGCTTTCGGGGAGGATGCCAGAGGTTCAAGTCTGAAGATTTTACAAACATGCCTCCTTAATTTCCATTAGTTAGCATTGCCCATGCTGTTAGACAGAAGGAGGGTGTGAGCAGCTGGGGAATCAATACAGAAGTGGTGATTAATGATCAAACTGTAACTGTGTAGGTCCGTCAGGGGAAGCTATCCAGATCCATCATCAAACCCGTCAGAATATGGCAGAAATGCAGGGCAATGGGCAGCAGGATTTGGCACATTCCTCTGCTGAGCTGCTGGAGCTGGCTTACCATGAGGCAACTGGCAGGTGAGGTCCTTAGGTTGAATTTGTGTAAACTTCACATGAACGTCTCTTTTCCTTAACATTGACATACATTACAGTATGGCAGTTAAAGGTTTTGATCTTCAAGGTTAATGATATCCTGTGTCACTGATACGTATGCAGCATATAGTTTTATTTTAAGATGCAAAGCTCTTTTGGCATGGGTGGAGGTGGTTTACCTCCCTTAATTTGGGGAAGGGGGTAGTTTATCACAGAGTTTGCCAAGCACAAGCAATGTGGTATTGTTCAAAATTGCCTTATAAAAGCTTATGGCTTTAATTCTTATTATCCTGATAGCTGTGACCTTCATCCTGGAGTAGAACATGTTTTAACACAGAGTGTAGCTTTGCCTCATGGTAACTGCTGAGCAATTTCAGTGCTATCCATTCAGTCCTGTTTTTCCCATGCTGGTGAGAAATACAGCCACCACAAACATCGGGGGAGGACTGCAAATGAAAGCACCTGGTTTGAAAACTGGTTTTCTTTAAGAAAAATGACCTGTAGTCAGTACTGGGAGCTTACTGATTCTTGGCTCTGAGAAGTGAAAAAGATCCCAGTGTAACTGCATGTGGCCTAGTTGTGGGGAGCCTGAGAGCAGTTAGATTGTTCACTTCAGCCAGGCCAGTTTTCAAGCTGCACGGTTGTTTTCCAGTCTCCAGATGCTGTGTTGTGTTACCTTTCTTAATTTATTGGAAATATTTTGCCTGTGTTTTTCACTCATTTTTAAATGTTGTTTCCCAAAGCCATTTTGGCACCTCAGGCAACCTAAGAATTATCAAGAAGTTGGTTTCTTTCATCATTAAATTTGGCATCTTTCCTGCTAGGTGTTTCTTTCATCTTGCATGTTTATAGAAATTCATGTTCAGTGTTGTTCCTGGATGTCCAGGGTGAGTGAGAGCACTGCTGGTTATCCTGTGCCTTTTTAATTTCATGGGGTTTTCTTGCAATTTTCAAGCAGTCCTTCAGGAAAACGCACTGCCTCATCCTCCTTTCATGCCTTTTTTTAAGAGAAAAATCATTGGCCTCTAGAGTACACTGATCTTTGTGTTGTATAATTTTAACTTTACATTGTGCTCACCAACTTTCTTCCCTATTTCTACTTTAAAGGTAAGATTTCATGTTTGTTACTTCATAAGTACATTCTAGTGTGCTGAAGTATCTTGTGATTAATGCCAACCTCGTGTGTCATATTTCTGATGATTATTTTTCTGGGTCTCTGTCATTTCTGTGGATGATGTACTCACCTGAAGCAATTTCCTCACTCTAGAATATTGGTTTTATAGACCATGAAATCACATCTAAGTTTTATTTCCTCTCCTGTGAGGTATAGAGTAGCTGTTTTTCCACTGTCCTGCAAGAATAGTGCATTTGTTATTGCTAGAGGCAAAGAACAAGCAGTATAGACAGATGGGGAATATTGTTACAGCCTTCTTTGTGCTGTTTTTGTGGCTGTTGCCATCTCTGCAGGCATCATGAAGAGTGTGATTTCACCATGGGCTCAGCTGAGCTGACAGGCTGGTTACTTGTTATCTGTTATATCAGCTCTTGTTAAAAGCAAGGAATGGCATGAGTGAGGAATGTCTGTAAGAGGCTGTTTTGCTTTTCCACAGACACAGCAGCTCTCGGCACCCAGGTGACAGTGCCTCTTTCCTGAGCTTCAGTGGAGCAGACGAGTGCTCAAATGGTCTGGCTGGTGGCAATGGTGCAGGTAACAGCAGTGACAGGGCACAGGGTTGGGAGAGGGGCCCTTCTTTGCTAGCAGTGACAAAGGAATAGAGCCACAAGTTGGGAAGGTGAGTGGACCAGGTGTTACAGAGTAGAAAGAACCAATAATGGGAGAACAGTTTTTGACCTTGATCTGTTAATGGCCCTGCTTGGACTTTTTGGTGTGTGGCAGGTTTTGGGGGTGGTTTGTTGTTGGTTTTCCTTTGGTGTTTTTTTCTTTATGTGTCTCTACTTCTCTAGGTATGTCTAACAGCTTTTACTGTGGAAAGATGCTCATTGTTCACATATGATGAGCTCTCAGGCAGTTGTTTACTTCCATAATAACAAAACACTGATGTCCAGACACAAACCATAACTAAATATGCACTGATATTGCTCAAAACTTGTTTTTTCTGGGTAGGTTTGCCTTAAGGTGTCACCCTTTGGATTAAGAAACTTGTTTGAATAGTTCTGCTTTACACATGCAAGCTGATGGAAAGAATAACATTGGTCATATGTAGGTTTTGAGAGTAGCTCTAAAGAAGCAGGTTTATTTTGTGGGGTAAGCTCTGGGATTTCAGTGTTTTCAGGCATTTCTTGTCAATATCTACAAATGCACTTTCTCCAGATGTTAAGAACTTTGAACATGGTGCTGCTTATGCTAAATGTTGTTTACACAGCCCAAAGTATTTCATCACATTTTAAAGAGAAGACACGTCTGTGCTTTCAGTTGAGGATTAGCACTGTCTTGCCTTACCCAGACACCTGAATTGAATTAGTGGAAATTCTCAATGTTTCTTTGGAATCCTGTTAGTGAAACTGAGCATCCTGCTGTGTTGTCTGGTGTGTTGCGCCCTACCTTCTGACTTTATGGAAGTGCTTTTTACATGGGTACATGGAAAGAGAAACTTGATCTTTTGGGCTATAGCAGTCAAGACTTATGTTCTTTTGTCAAAACAAATTTAAGGATTGATTTATTTTTTTTCTTAAATTCACCCTTCTGAATTGCATTTGGCTTGAAGCAGTTGTTTTCCTCTATGCTCATACCTTGAAGAGCCATGAAGAAGTTAGCAGACTTTAACTTTTGTCTCTCTTGTGTTCACATAGTCACATTGAAAGGGATTTTGTTCTGTTGTTTTCTTCTGTGAATTTCATCTGAATACATTTCATTTTCTTGCCTTAGTACTTTCTGCTTTTTCTGCCTTCAACGTAAGAGTTTGCTCTTGCTGAACTGCATTTCAGCTGCTGGATACAATTTGCACAGTGTAGATGCAGGGCATATCCTGGCAATAAGCATGCTTGCATTGAATACAAGCCTTTTGTATCTGTAGATTGGCTGTAAATCGTGTACGTCGTGGAAGTTAATCTGTGTCTGTCCTTGAGAAAGCAGTTAGGAGCTCCTTCCCTGTCTAAACGCCCTCAGCCATCTGTAGCTGCTACACTGTGACTCAGTGATTTGATTTGTTTCTCCCTTATGGTTTGAGTCACTTATGAAACAAAACCGTTCCTTAAAAACAAAAGTAATAATCCAAAAATGTGATTTCTCAGTGTGTCTCTTTCTCCTCTGCTGCCCACAGCAGGTTTTGCTGCAACATGGGCTTCGCAGTGAAAGGCAGCACCCTACCTGTTTCCATTGGCATTCAGTGTGTGGCCTGGGCTGTCCAGCAGATGGTAGATAGGGCAGAGCAAATAAACCTTGTTGCAGTTCCCGAGCTCGGTGGCAGATGGCGTCAGCGGAGCTGGTGAAAGATGAATGCCGATTGGAGGCCGCTCCTTTACTGTTCTAGCATCACCCTGGAAGCAGATAACCGTCCTTTCTGATAGTAAATGCTATTTAGAGTAACGGCTGTGATGTTGATATCAGTTTTGTGGATAACTCTACGTCAGCTAGTTCTATTAAAACGGCTCCTTTTAATGTTTGGAGGGTCCTGAAATTTGTGTTCTGATAACTGCCTTTTAAGCCAGTAGTTTTACTTGTCCCTTTAGCTGCTTGTTTCCTGTCATGTGGTGCCTTTGCAGAACATGGTAGTTTTAAACAGTCCATAGTTAATATATTGGACCTATTTAGGGGCTCTGAAGGTTTCATTAATACTTTCCCAACTTGTAGCCTGGCAAGGGATAAAAAAGTGTTTTGTTTTTGCTGAAACAAGAAGATCCTCCTGCCCTGTGGCAGAGAGGTGAAATGTGTACTGGTAGTTTATGCCTAAAAATGTTGGAATTGGTGTAAATCTGTATTGTGATTTTCATTAATTAGACTTTTCAGATAATTAGAATCACATATATGGGTTCTCTTCTCCCACCAGGTAAAAATCGGGTATAATTGCCTTTCTGGCTGCCCCTGTGTTTTGTGAAATTCTTCCTCTTCACTTATTCCATGTTCACAAAATGAGAAAATCAATAAATAAAAGTCTGGTTTTGGGTACTGAATGTATTTAAAACTACTTAGCTGCTGAGACCTTGAGATGAGCATGTTAAATGATTACAGATGACTCTGTAGTTACTTGCTTTTTTGTGGCATCTGCTTTTCAAGATGTGGCTCACCATTTTGAGGAGGTTGATTTTGCTTGGGTTTTAGCTGCCGAACACTTCTAATGAGAGGTTCAAATTTCATCCAAGATGTCCTTTTTTTTCCCCTCATTAGTTGGCTTTGTGTGGTTTTCTGCTGTGCAGAACCCTGAGTTCTTTCCAAGGAGATACATTCTTGAAATATTGGCATGCTTTTTGTTTATTTTTATTTGAAGTGAAAGTGAAGTGCATAATTACTTAAAATACTTATTCCTTTCTTTTAGGGGTGAACAGCAAAACTCAGAACAAGGATTCCTTGGAAGATGCTGTCTCTAACTCTCCGGATCCAAGTAAGCAGGAGAAGGGTTTGGAAAAAAGTTTGTGTAGATGGGCTGATAGGGAGGGGAAGGGCATGTACATGTATAGAGACACCAGGAGATGGTAGGCAAGAAGCAGAGGAGCTTACGTGGCTTTTGACAGTATATTTTGCCCTGCAGCAGTTTGCAGGATCACCCTGTACTGTGTGTCTCACTTTGAGTGCAGTACTCTGTCTCTTCAGAATATGTGAAGCTGGTTGCTGCATTGCATCTGAAATTCTTTCCCTAGCTAACTAAAAGAGCTGCTGAACTCTTGTCTGCCTCTCAACATGGAAAGTTTGCTAGGCACCAGCTATTTGAAGCAGAAGTAGTACAGTCACTTTGTGAATTTGGTACTGTTAACTGAGAAATGTGCCTTCATCTGATAAAGAAACAAGTGTGTGGCTGTGCCAGAAAATATTTTCTTTAGAGTGGTCTGTCCTGTATTACTTATGCAGTATTCCTGCCGTTAATGTTAACATTTTTATAGTAACTTAACTTTGCCTGTAAGATCTCAATGACAAGAAGTTAAGAATTAGTAGCTAGCCAAGTGCCTTGATATAGATTATTTGAGGCAGGTTAGAATGTAGTTCAGTAATGAGCTGATAATTTGCAATAATGTAGTTAGCTTTTAGTTTTTAATATCTAGTTTTAGATCTGTGTAGTCACAAAACTGCAGTCTAACTAGGAAAGGGTGTGGAGAAGGACTGCTTTCCAAGTTAGTCTTTTTCTGGTCTTCCCACCCCTCCGGATCTGTCTTCTGTTTTTATGACTGTGGCAATACTCCCTTTTCTGCTTTTGTACTATTCCAGAAAGAGGCTGTCATTCTTTCTGTCCTCATCCCTAGCTCCTTCTGCAGTTGTCTAGGGTGCAAAGCTGGTCTGATTTTCTTGTTCAGACATGGAATGTTGGTCTATTGTATTAATTGCGTAACGGTACCTGGCTTGCTGTAATTTTGGAGAAGTGGTGGCTATGTCAGCTCTAGCTTTCAATCAGCAAAATCAAGTGTATTAACTTGGAATGCCATTTGCATGATGGGTTTGAATTAGCATGTGCACTGCATTGTTTAACAAACTCTGTCTCTTTCTCTCCCTCCCTTCTTCCCGTTCTCCTTTCCTTCCCCCTTCTCATTCCACCCTCTCTTTGTCCCTGTTGACTTTATGCCAACTCTGTTTTGTCTCTCATTCTTTCTAACTTTCCTCTTCATGCATCTCTTTCATCTTCCCCTGCACCCTGTTTTTTCATGGGTGACCATGTATGCCCCCATTGTCTGCCCCCTCAATGATACAACGAGGCAGTTCTGACGCTGTCTGCTCCCCCCGTAGTGCCAGGCTTCTGTTGTACAGTTGGAGTGGACTGGAAGTCTCTCACTACTCCGGCATGTCTCCCTCTAACCACGGACTACTTCCCTGACCGTCAGAGCCTGCAGAACGATTACACTGAGGGTTGCTATGATCTCCTCCCAGAAGCTGACATTGACAGGTTTGACCAGCACCTTCTCTGTAAAGTAACTTGCATTGAAAATGCCTAAAGCACAGCTGATGGAAGAGGAACACTTCTACAAGAGACAGATGAATTGCTAACACAGTTAGCAACAGAATGCCTAGATTTTTTCAGTGATGACTTTGCATCTTCTCTGGTGTTACCGTTCGACAGTATTGTGTTGTGTAGGTTTTGTTAGAGAGCTGAATACAAAATGTTGTCTCGTTCTGTTGTGTTTCTGTCAAAATAATCGACCTCAAGCTATCATCTTTGTTAACCTATTTTCCACCAAGCATTCTGGAAACACTAAATGAACAAATGTACATGTACACTCAGTTTTAAGATGCTTATCACTTTTAGGGATATTTAGTTTGAAGAATCTTGGTGGAAAATATGCTTTATGGGAACACAGAACAAATATTAGTCAGGGCAATTTAGATACATAGGAAATAGCAGGATTAATGGAGAAATACCTAAAAGAAATGTCAAATGTCCCTTTATAGCAGGAAGATGAAGTTTGGAGCAGAAGTAATTGTAATGAGATGCTATAGTAATGTCTTTTAATCCCTGTCTGCTCTAGACATCCTACTGTGGAAGAGGGTGGAGCATGACTGCACACTGACAGTGCTGGGTTCTGCTGAGCACTTACAGACTGCACTGGGAGTCTCTGCAAAGTGCTGTAACAGTGATCATTGGTGAATTGGTTGAAACTTGTAAGCTAATTTGTTACTAGTTGCAAAACTGCTTTCAAAGGCATGAAGTATTGCTGGAGCTAATCATCACCTGTTTAAAATAGACAGGTTTTTCTCTCATGTTCCTGCAAGTTGGTTGTCACTGGCAGAGGGCCCCGCTTGCAAGGAGCCCAGTGCAGGCAGAAATCCTCAATTAGGAAACGCAGGACTAAGAATAGGTGTATGGTCAGCTTCCTTATTCTAGTCTCCTTAACCTTTGTGTTCAGGAGAGATGAGGAAGGAGTGCAGATGACAGCCCAGCAGGTGTTTGAGGAGTTTATTTGTCAGCGTCTCATGCAAGGCTATCAAATTATTGTGCAATCCAAACCACAGAAGCCAGCCACAACTGTGCCACCTCCACTCAGCAGCAGTCCCCTGTACAGTCGAGGTGAGTGACTTTGTATCAACAGTTCAGTCTTCTGTCTTTCCCTCCTTCTGCCAATCCCAGTAACCTCTATGAATCAGGCAGAGATGCTCATTGAAGCATCTGTTCCTTTTTGTTGTTATATGGAAATCTTTGCTGGGGGAGAGCCTGATCTGCAGCAGCACAAACAGCTCAGCTGCACCATGAAGGGACAGGTGCAGGAGTTTTGAACTGTGATAAGAAACTTGCCTCATATTCATGATGGTGAGCCCAAATGACGTATGGCTTGAGTGCCGTTTGTGTGAATACATTTTAAACACACTTCATATGGTGACTGCAGGGCAGGCTCACTGCTAGAAGATAGACCCAAGCTCCCAAATGTATGTAACTAGAAGCAGTTTCTGAAGTCTAAAATAGCTGTGAAGGTCCCAGATAGACAGGTCCTGAAACAATGAGTCAGCTAAACCTAGTTAAACCCACCAGAGGGCTGGAGTAGGTTGAGAGGGTATCATATTCCTTTGAGAGGATCTGACTTGGTGTTCGACTTCTGACTTCCTTGCTGAATATTCTTTAGATAAGTCAGTATGATACAGTGTTTGTAGAGCAGGGAATACCCATGAAGAGGATACAGTTGTAACTCACTGGGTTGGGAATGAGCAGCAAGGCTCCTTCAGTAAAGTACCAAAGCTTCAGTGCTTAGCTGCAGGAATGAAGCACAGCGAGGAAGTGAAAGTGGAGTCCAGCTTTACCATCACGCCCACCAGTTTCCTAACATTTCATATTGTCTGTTCTCTAATTGTCCTCACTAGGGAAGTTCTATACTGGGGTATATGAATCCTTCAGTTGTGATACTAGGAAATCTGAACTGTCAGAACTAAAGGATCATTGTGCATCTATGTTCCTTAAAAAGGTGGCCTTAAAGATGGCTTTTAGTTTGTCTTGAGTTCAGAAGCCCAGTTTTAGAGTCCCTTTCTATAGGTAGTTTGACAAAGTTTTAACTGTTGCAGTGAGCTGAAAGGGAGTGTGTTTTGCTTTTAACAATTAGGTCTTGTATCAAGAAATCGACCTGAGGAAGAAGATCAATACTGGCTGAGTATGGGCCGTACTTTCCACAAAGTAACACTGAAAGACAAAATAATTACTGTGACTCGGTATCTGCCGAAGTGAGTACCTTTCTGAGCAGTTCCCTGTCAGTGTTCAGAGGAACATGCTTTTCTAGCTGCTGATACTTGCTAGAAAGAACATATTGTAGAACCTTCTGTATCTTGAGAAGAAAGAGAAGCACTGTTGTTGATGATGCTGAGATTAATGTCTGCGTTTTCTCTTTAGGTATCCATATGAATCTGCTCAGATAAATTACACTTACAGCTTGTGCCCCTCACACTCTGACTCTGAATTTGTCTCTTGCTGGGTAGAATTTTCCCATGAGAGACTAGAAGAGTACAAGTGGAATTACTTGGATCAGTATATCTGCTCTGCTGGCTCTGAGGATTTCAGGCAAGATCTCCTTGTTCATCCAGACTGTTCTGTGTCCTAATTGCCTCTTTTCCTTTTTGACCTAAAATTCCTTCAACAAGTTCCACTCACAAATGCTCAGTACTCTGGAGAGTATAGCTGACCTGCTTTCATTTGTATAGTGCTAGCAGGAATCTTGCTGCATTGCCTGTTGCATTATCTGATACAAAGTCTTGATCACAAAATTCAGCATGAACCATTTTTTTTTCCTCTGCTAGAAATGCAAAGAAATATGATGGCATTTTGAACCACACAGATGCTTTTCTTGGCGTCTTCCTCATTTCTGGCTGCGACTTAAAACTTCTGTTTGGTTTGAATCTGTTGGAGGCTTGCTTCAGTCCTGGGCTTAGCCTGACTGTAGTCCTACTGCTAAGCTATGTAGAGCACTGCTTCTTATTAGCAGTGTGGAGTATCTCCACTAGTATCAATAGCCTTTTTGATATTTTCTCTCAACAAAACCAGTCTTTGTTGCTTTTCCGGTATCGATCAAAATGCCACCTACTCTAAGGTGTATCTTTAAAGGTCCTTTTTCTTAGCTTATTTTTAGAGAAAAAGCCTTTGTAGCTTATCTTTTACAGAAAAGACATTGTATCTCTGATAAAATTACTCTGAAGATAGCCTTGTTTTCTCTTTTGTATACAAATGTTTTAATCTTTCCCAGTGTTACTCATTGCTGACCATTCCTATGTGTATCTGTTCATTCTCACTCACGCATAGCAGAATGAGATTGTCACTGTACTCACTGAAATTTACAGCAGATAGATGTTTATTTTATTTACTGTATGATCCTTCATAGGAAACTCTGCTGACCTCTGTCCTATTTTCATGTTCCTTCAGCCTTATTGAGTCACTGAAGTTCTGGAGGACCCGTTTTCTGCTTTTGCCTGCCTGCATCAGTGCCACAAAGCGCATTATGGAAGGAGAAGTGCACTGCGATGTGTATGGTGACAAGCCCCGCTCTGACGAGGAGGAGTGGCAGCTCCTGGATGGATTCATTCGCTTTGTGGAGGGTTTGAACCGCATTCGTCGACGCCATCGGTCTGATCGAATGATTCGAGTGAGTCAGCTTTTAGTTGGGTGAGAAGCTGAGCTTGACTTTTAGCTGAAGCATTAGCAGAGACACCCTGAGACAGTCCCAAGCAAGCTGGGGGTGTATGGGTGTGTATGGGTATAGAATCATAGAATGGTTTGGGTTGGAAAGAACCTCAAGATTATCCAGTTCCAGCCCTGCTGCCATAGGCAGGGCCATCTCCCACTAAACCATGTCACCCAAGGCTCTGTCCAACCTGGCCTTGAACACCGCCAGGGATGGAGCATTCACAGCTTCCCTGAGCAACCCATTCCAGTGCCTCACCACCCTTACAGTAAAGAACTTCCTCCTTATATCCAATCTAAACTTCCCCTGTTTAACTTTGAAGCTATTACCCCTTGTCCTGTCACTACAGTTCCTTATGAAGAGTCCCCCCCAGCATCCTTATAGTCCCCCTTCAGATATTGTAAGGCTGCTCTGAGGTCTCCAAGCAGCTTCTCTTCTCCAGGCTGAACAGCCCCAACTTTCTCATCCTATCTTCATACGGGAGGTGCTGCAGCCCCTGATCATCCTCGTGGCCTCCACTGGCCTTGTTGCAACAGTTCCTTGTCCTTTTTATGTTGAGGACACCAGAACTGCACACAGTGCTCCAAGTGAGGTCTCACGAGAGCAGAGGTGCAGGATCACCTTCGATCTGCTGGTCATGCTCCTCCTGATGCAGCCCAGGATACGGCTGGCTTTCTGAGCTGCAAGCTCACACTGAAGCCGGCCCATGTTCATTTTCTCATCGACCAACACCTCCAAGTCCTGCTCCGCAGGGCTGCTCTGAATCTCTTCTCTGCCCAGCCTATAGCTGTGCTTTATGTATGGGTAATCTGTACATAAAGCACAGTGCTGACTGATATACTATTTCAGGTTTCAAATAGTATGGCTTTGTTAACATCTTGCTATTGAACTAATTCAGTTTACCTGGAATGAGTGTTCTATGCTGCTGTGGCTGGAATGAGAACCAGAACAGATAGCTTGCTTGGGAAGAAGCCAAGCCCTTCCACATAACACAGCCATGCCTCAGCCTGTTGGTGCTCTGGTTTTTCATCAGCTAGTTTTCTCTTACCACAAGCCTGGTGGCCTGATGCCACCTCTTTGCAAATGTTAATTGCTTTGTGCTGTAGATGCGGTCATCCTGGACACATTATTGTACCTTGTGATGCAGATAATTGATTAAAAAGGATTCGTGAGGTAGTTAAGCTGGTAGCTTCTATCTGCGTTGTCTGTCTCAGACTTCTTAAAAGGGTTATGAAAAGAGAACCATATGGGTGAATTCCTGGTAAACAGGAATTTCAAGAGGATGATGAGAATCTGGTTAGTGCTTATCAAATTCTCTTCCAGTTCATACACTGAATGGAGTAATTTATTTCAGAGCAAATCTGCCTTTTCCAGAATAACATCCATTTTGAAATAGCGTCCACACAAGGCACTAGGCTTTTCCACTTCTTCTGTACCTATGGTTTAACTACCTTTTTAAAGTGTACATAGTAAAGCCCTGCTGATATGAGATGGTGTGTTGTTGCTTATAAATTACACCTAGTTTGATTAAATTTGTGCTTTCATTTTTTCTTTGTTAGAAAGGGTCTGCCATGAAAGGGTTGCAGATTGCTGGTCCAATTCCCACCCACTCTCTGGAGCAGTCTGGGCCTCCCATTGGGAAGAAAGGAACCTCAGCACTCTCAGCTCTGCTGCAGATGGAAGCCAGTCAGAAGTGAGTCTTTATAAGCAGTCTGTGTGAAGAGCACAAGAACATCCTTCCTATGTATCCCACCTAGGCTGGCTAAAGCAGATTTGGGGAACTTTGCCTTACAAAAAGGGATGTGGAATCCTGCTTCTTTAGTATTCTTGTGGCAGGGCTTGGGAAACACTGGGCTTTTCCAGTGACTTCCTTGTATTATGTTTCCATTAATAGAATGAATATCAAAAACTAGAGAGGAACATGAGAAGTGAATGCTGGTAACCTTGAAAGAGCATCTTTTAAGGTAGCATCTCAGTCCATTACATGCCAAATTTGTCATCTATTTGTGATTTGCCAGTACAGTTGTATCCACATAAGAGCAGCTTTACTGAGTCCTAAGTGTGCACAGGTACACCACACTGGTTGAGTGGTCTCGTATAAACATTGGGTAGTAAGTATAGTCTGAGCAAAATAGCTTGTTTTCACTTGTTTCAACTTCTGAGGTTCTTTTGCAGTATTGATCTAGAATGACGCAAAGAAACTCAGATTACTCAGACCAGAGAAGCTATAAACACATTTTAAAACATTGTTGCTGTTAAATGCATACCAAATTTTAATGTTTTGCTAATGATAAGGTAGTATTACATATGCATAATAAAACTGAGTAAGATCAAAGGTCCATGTTGTTTATGTGGGATAAAAAGTACTTACGGACATTGGATTGACTCTGTGCTTCAAGGTGTGGGAGAGCAAATGCCTGAAAATACAGTGGTACCCCTCTGCAGCGCTTCCCTTCGGGTGGGAGCTGACACAGAGTCTGTTTGAACAAACTCGGGATTCCTTCCTTTTGTTCCAGGACACTGGGGGAGCAGCAAGCAGCAATGCTTTCTGGAAAGAGCTCTGGGCAGCCCTCGGAGAGTGGGAGCATTGCTATCACACCCACCTATATGGACAGCCCTCGCAAGGTAAAGAGTCTCTGGTTTTTCTTCAGCTACTATTTTTACATAGAAATTTCTCAAATTCTAGATTATTTCTATAAGCAAATGGGTGCATCATACCACATCTTACTCTAGAATCCAGCAAGGACTGGTTCTGTACCGGGGATGCCCTTAAGCCTTTGTGTGCAAGGGCATAGGAAAACGTTGGGGTACAACTATCCAGCTGTGAGAATGAGAGTAAATTCCTGGGATACTGTCCCAGTGTGTATTGCTAATTTAAGTGGTATTTATTAATTAGTCAATTTCCTTTTCCAGTAGCACATTTCATTTCAGTCAGGATTTGGTTTTCAGATTTAGTAGGTCAGTGCTGTCTCCATCTGCATGAAGGTTGTCTTTAAGAGCAAAATCAAGCTCTAGACCATGACTGTGTGAAACTTCAGTGGAATTTTAACAGCAGGAACTCCAGTCACTTGCTTCTGCTTAGAGGAAAGGATGTGTTCCTGAGTAGTGATTTAGATGTCCTTCCTTCACTGGCTGAACTCCAGGCTGGAGAAAGCGCTCTTCCTGGAGCTCTCTTCAGACAGCTAAAGAAAAGACTGTGCTATCCCCTCAGCCTTCCTGTGGGTGTCGGGAGAGCAGGAACTCTACCTCCAAGTTTATCCAGAAATATTTGATGAATGAAGATACAGCACTTGGGTGTGATCTGGCTTTGGGTTCAACAGGTGAAATATTACAAAGAAAACGTTCTCAGATTCCCTATGAAGTTAACCATCTCTTTCAGCATTTTTCTCTTCCCACCTACTGTTTCCACAATCCACCCTTTTCTACCACCACCAAGGACAAGTGTTGAGTTATTCTGGAGACCTGAATATTCCTAGTTGAAGTGATAGAGTAACAGCAATCATCTTCGTAATAGACACCTATTTGTAAAATGAGTGTTTCCAAAACACAGATGTATTCTGGAGCAGGTCATGCTAGGCTTGGGAAAAATAGTTGCAGAATCTGGCTTGAGGCATGTTTGCAAACTTCCAGATCGTAAACCAGGCCTTGCATTCTCCTCTTCAACTGTTTTGGAAAATCAGCTCCATCAAACTTCCCTCTTTAATTACAGAAATTGTAAATATCTCTTTCTACCAGTAAAGCTGGTGAAGATTCCATCTAGGACACAGGACAGAAGAATGTTGTGTCCAATTGTTCTGGGCAGCAAAGGGAAAAAGTCAAAATTGGCTTCCTCAGCAATGGTGCACTGGTGTGTTGGAAACCAAGTAGCAGACATTGTACTACCAGTAAGTTTTGAAAAGCAAATGGGATTTTGTGTAATTTTGACAGTAACTATGTTCAAAAGCCTTTCTGTAGGGCTAATTGGAGAATCTTGGAGAGCAAATTATCAGTTGAAAGCCTTTCACACTACACTAGTAAACACTTCTTTAAGTATTTACATGTAAGGGCTTGGAGAGAAGCAATTGGGATCTCCAGATTGATGGCTTGCACTTGTTGGAAAGGTGCTGGTGGACAGGTAGCCTGATAAACAACTTTGTGCTCACTTGGAAACATGGGCAAATGTGCGCCTCATGTTTCCAGGACAACACAACCCCTTTAGGGCTCACCAGCATGGGTATGTCCAGAGACTTGCAGCCAAAGTACTGACAGCTTGTCACAGCTGTGTGCTCTGTCAGCAGCCAGGGGGCAAATGCTTTTCTAGGATGCTATTCAGTGCTGGAGTTATTCCAAAACAAAACAGGCTCCACCTTTACTCTGTTGCAGAGTAGAACTGACAAGTCACTTCAGCCAGGTACTGGGCAATACGGTACGAGTTTACCACAGTGAGTTAGCTTGATGTATAATTTCTTTGGGAAGTCCTTGCCTGTATGGATAAAGGATGCTTGGCTCTGCTTCTGCACTGCGTAACTTGCCAGCCATGTAACCCTGGTGCTGATTCTTTCTAGAAAATACCCTGTTATGCACGTACAAAGTAAGCATCATCCTAACTGCGGGCTAGACAAAATATTTTGCCTAGGAAACAGAATAAAGAATTGCAAATCGGGAATTAAAATCTGGTTGAGTTCCACCGCATTGTCTTATGTGATAAGAGAATCTTGACACATCTTTGAATAGCAGCCGGGGATAAATTCATCCAGGGTTTGCAAGTAGGTGGGAACGTAGTGCAGGCAGGATCTTCATTTGGCATGGAGTATTAAACACAGTGTTGGAAAGATCTGTGTGTTGAGTTTTTCTTCCCTTTCCTTTGTACCGTACCAGACCTGCATTTGAGAGGAAGAATGTGTTTCCTGAAAGTGCTTCCTTGCCTCTCTGTCTTTATCATTTGAATGACTGACAGACTAGAAAAATTGCTGTCTGTCTCTGGATATTTGTCGTGACACATGCAGTACTACAGGTTTCTGTATCACTATTCAGCTTTGCATTTAGGATGGAAACCCAAATACTTGCAAGCTCAAGTCTTTCTCCTGTAAAGCGTGGAGAGAAGGCTGTAGTTTCAGTTGGCTTCTGATCAGTGTGGGTTTCAAGTCTTTGAAAAAACATCTGTGCAGGAAGAGCACTGTCTTGTTACAGAGAGAGAAAGTGAAGGTATGTGTGTGAGTGACTCCTGATGCTTTGCATTCTGCTGCATCTCATGTTCTGGGTCTGTTTGGGATTTACATTCTCCTCATACTTTCTCTCTGTGGTCATTTCATACTTGCACAACATTGTATTTGCTTTTCTTCAACTCCTTGTTCCTGTTGCTGTTGCCATTAATGGGCCTACTTCCTCTGATGCCTTCAGGATGGGGCCTTCTTTATGGATTTTGTTCGCAGCCCACGTACAGCTTCAACCTCCTACTCACAGGTTAGTTTTAAATGGAGTCTTGTCATCTCTGGCTTTTGGACCGAGGTGATGAAGAGCATTTGTTGTCCTGAGCTTCCCATGTGGGGAACCTATGTTAGTTTCCAGATCTGCTTGTTGAGAGCAAAATGTACAGCATTAGCAGGACAAAGTGGCTGGTGGTGGTGGATATGAACATTTCCTTCCACCATTCAATGTTTGTGATGTGCTTTGGCTGTTCTTGTGCCCTGCCTTACTGTCCTTTGCAGTGCTGTCTTGTCAACTACTGAACCTTCTCTTTTTGTGTTCTAGTTAGTACTTGTTTTCCATCTTCCCTTGCTAAACAAAATGGCAACAGCTTACTCATCTCGTTCTTGGCTAAATTTCTTCTGTGGCTTTGACTGACAGGTGGCTCTGGGAAGATCTAAGTCAGATTGTGTCCTTGAACTCTTAGGCAACTGAGGGCTGAAAATATTGGTGTCATCTTGGTGTAAAAGAGTCATCATGACAGAAGTTGTTTGTGCACTTAAATGCCAGTTAAGAGTTAGCAATAACACAGTGTGTTAGTAGAAAATACTGCTGTTTGAAGTGAACTTTGAGGTGGGAGAGTGGGTTTAGCTTGCTGTGGGACTGCAGATTACATGTTGGGAGCATCTGCCATTTTTGGCTGTCCAAAAAGGGACATCTGCCATTGCAAAGTGAGACATCTTTGAGATGTGAGAAGCGGCATAAAGAAAGGACTCTGGTCTGGCTATCAGACCTAAGCCGAACCATCAGCTTTGTGATTTTCAGCTGTGCATACGCTGTGGTTTCATCATGTCAGATCAGCCTTCGTATTTACACCAGTTTGAGTTACTGAGTTACTCTGCTGTTCATGTTCCTCTTCCCCACCTCTCCAGCTTTTATGTAATGCGCCTTTCCTGAGCCGTACGTGTTAATGACAGATGGCAGTTACAGCCTGTACTTTGCTGAATCTTTCTGCGTTCATGTTCTTTCTGAGATGATTTTATGTTAATTTCGTGAACTATTCAGTCTACCGTTGGAATAGTGCAAGTGTTCCTGCAGGAGGAAAGTGTTCTTGTTGTCTTGGCGACATAGGTGTGGGTGGGTGCCAACCAGCCTCCTGATACTACCCTAAGAAAGGAAGGAGGATGAGCTGATTTTGTGCATTATGAAACTTGAATTCGTGTGATACATTTGCATATTTTTGTCTGAGAGTTAGAGTTAAAACTATTTTTCATTAGCTGCCTACTACTTTCCTGTAGTGATTAAGTTCCTGTTCCGTCTATTGCATGTTTATAGTCAAAGTTATTCACTCAGGTTGATTATGTCAGATTGGGACTGGTGTTGCTGGTTTGCCAGTAGCTTTCTCAACAGCTGTTACTGCGTTGGTCATCCTCATCTTTACTGGGGTCTGAATTTTATGTTTGTCAGTAGCTCTGTAGTGATGGCAAAAGTAAGACTGTATTTTATCCTTTCTGTGTATGCTTGTGCTTGCCTTATAGTATTGCTGCTTGTTAACTAACTCATGCTGAGGTACAAATAATGTGGGGAGGGGAGAAAATAGGCAATGGATTGCATCATAAATTTCATAAAGATGTTGCTGTGTTTACTCCTTGCAGGTGTCCATAGATCAGTCAGTTCCTGTAACCTCAGATGGCAACACATTGATAAACACGGGGCAGTTACCTGATAGGGGCAGCACCCAGACTATGGGAAGTTCCCAGGGTGTTGCAGACCAAGGATACGCCACAGCTGGTGCTGCAGAGGGCGGGTAAGAGAAGCACAGCAGTGCTGGACTGCAGTTCTGGTCACATTCCTCTTTCTGGTGTCAGGGAGTAAGTACTTAAAAAGAAACCTAAGAACAAGATGTGCTGTGTCTGTCAGCACTAGATGGCACTTGTCACAAGACCTCACTGCAGCTTTTACACGTGCTGAAAGAGTGGTAGTAAAATAAGCCTTGCAACCCAGTTTTCTAGAATTAAATGAACACAAGGCCTGATTTCCCCACCCACAAACCCAGCTTCATTCTTCAAGAAGTGAAAAATGGAGAAATACCATTTCTGAAATCTGTTAGCGGAAAACCAGGCTTAGAATTGACTCTGTCTTCTGTCTGTTCTAGCAAAGGGGGAGGCCCTGCAGATCGAATTGAATCGAGTAGGTTGATAAATCCAAGAGGTTCTAATGTGGAGGCGAGACACTGGGGAGGAAGCAACATGAAAAATAAACTGTATTAGCACCTGTTTCCTGTGGCTGTATATTACAGTTTTAAAAAAAAGCCAACCTCAAAATGTTTGCTCTCCATCACTGCTGAGCACGGCTGTGTGTGACGTAGTGTGCTTTGAGTCAATAGGACCTGACCACCTCAGGGGAAAATGCAGGTCTGATGCTTTTAGTTGTCCTTCTTGAGATGAAAAAGGAAATAAATGTAGCAAAGTCATTGCTGGGAAGAGAAGAGAAGAGAGAGCGTTTTTCTTGAGTGTATGTATTTGAACAAATCTGGCAGCTTCCTTGACTTTTGAACATGCTTCTGTTTAATTCCCAGCTCCCAGCAGTGTTCAGCAAGCACTCTGACTTCCTCCTCCACGCTGATAGAGATTCTCGATGCTATGAAACACCCCACGTAAGTTTTTAATGTAAATGTGCTTAACATTTGTCTAGATGTTTTATAAGAGGGCATGGAGTCAGTCGAAGGAAAGCCCCATGTCAGCTGTGGAAGAGTTTTAAGCTTCCTTTTGTTACTCAGTTTCAGTCTCTTCAACAAGGAATTTTGTTGAGGTCCAAGTATTGCTGCAGAGACTTCAATTAATAGAATCCCAGAGTCTTGTCAAACCAAGTCTCAGTAAGGCACCAAAGTGCTGTGGGTGTCAGCTCTCCATGCTGTTACCAGAAGCTAATGATGTGCCGCTCTGGGGGCACTGTGTCCTGTATTTCTTATCTCCTTTATTTTAATCAGCAATGATTTTTGTCTTTGTAACTAAAGAGGAGTGTCAGTCAATTCATGTTAACGTGTGATTGCTGTGATTCAGCACAGGGATCCAGCTGCTCTCTGAACAGAAGGGCCTCTCCCCGTACTGTTTCATCAGTGCGGAAGTTGTCCATTGGCTGGTGAATAATGTGGAAGGTGTGCAAACCCAGGCCATGGCCATCGACATAATGCAGGTAAGAGAGCTATCCAGGGGTGCCTGGAAGGCCAGAAATACCTTACCCTGTGAAGAAGTAGAACTGTAGAGGAAAGTGTAGCAGTAATTTCTGTTTCTTATTAAAAGCCTCTTAACTGATAGATGTTGAAAACAGTGTTCAAGAGAATACAAGATAATGATGACATTTTTTGGATTCCCTATCACAAACGAGCAACATGTTCTTCAATAGTAATACATATTTTCCCCCTTACATATGATGACAGTTCTGTGTGTAACCTCCAGTTAGCAGATACTTAATGAGAACTCTGTTGTGTTAGAATTATGAGGCACTACAGTGTGATTTGGGTTGTGGTTTAGTTTTGGTTTTTCTTCTGATAATTAGTTAATGAAGTCATAATGAATCTAGCATATGACTTCTCTTTTATGGGTGCTAAAATGTACACACTTTATGCAAGACACACTGCTTGTGTTCATGGATTTTCATTCTTTTTCCTTCCCTAGTGAACTGTGTCAGGGGCAGAAGGTTGGAAGTGTTTTGGAGTTCACTCCTCTGCTGAGATCCCATATCAATTAACTGAGATCCCATATCAATTAACAGAGAACCCAGAATGTTCCCAACCTCTTACCTTCCTATAAATCCATTTATAAAACCAGAGCAGAGAAAGGGAGGAAGGCTGACATCTGCAGAAAGGTCAGACAATTTTTCAGGAAGATAAGGACTTGCTACATGTGCTGAATATCAAGAGATAACGTTGCTGGTATTCTTGTTAGGCATGTATCTGAACAAAAAGATGTCAAGAAAAGGAAGGTTATTTCCTAATGTGCTCTAGCAACCTCTTTATGTAACTGGAAAAGTGACTTCTCTTTTATCGTGTTCGCTCTGTTCTCTTTTTTTGGTCAGAAAATGCTAGAAGAGCAGCTTATTGTCCATGCGTCTGGAGAAGCTTTACGAACCTTCATTTATGGCTTTTATTTTTACAAGATTGTTGTGGACAAAGAGCCAGACAGAGGTCAGCATTGTGTTACTACACGCCTTTCCTCATCACCCCTTTGCATAATCACTAGCTGTGCTTGATTCTTAAGGGTGCTGCAGCAGAAATGCATTTTGAGAGCAGCAAAACCACTGCTCTAAAGACAGTTGAAGAAATTCATCTTTTTTGGTTAATAAAAGGAAAAAAAAAAGGAATTGCAGACAACATAACTTTGTTCCTTCCTCTCTTTCAGAAAGAATTACCTCTTCCTCTTGATCATGAATGCTTGTTTCTAACTGCAGTCTCTCCTTCCCCTTGCTTTTTGTTCAGTGGGCATGCAGCAGCCTGCCATGTGGCACACAGCTGCCATGGATGACTTCTCTGCCTTCCAGAGGAAATGGTTTGAGGTGGCGTTTGTGGCAGAAGAGCTCCTGCACTCGGAAATCCCAGCGTTCTTCCTGCCCTGGCTGCCCAGCCGCCCAGCCTCCTATGCAAGTAGGCACAGTTCCTTTAGCCGCAGTTTCGGAGGACGGAGCCAGGCAGCTGCACTATTAGGTAGATGCACAGCACAGGTGACAGCTGGGGAAGTTCAAGGGGATAGTTTGAAAGGGGAAGAGCAGCCAGCCCAAGGGTATGATCTCACGTGGACCAGCAAGTAAAGCTGCAAATTTCATGCTGGCCTTAAATGTGTCTTGTACATGGACTTGTTCTCATATGCTGGAGATGTGTTTCACTGGCTGAGTGGGCAATTTTCACTTCTGAGTACTGGAATGCAGGAAGAAGTAGTCTTTAAATATTCCTTGTTCCTGAATCCCCTCCCCATGCCACCCTCTTGAGTTCAGAGAGGAAGTACTGACTTGGTCCTTGTAGATCCAGAGAGACTGTTCGCAACCTGTAGTGAGCATGGAGGGATAAGTTACAAGTACAGCAGAGCAACAAAGCTGTACCTAAAATTATATGTCTAATAGCTGCTTAATGGCAAAAGCCACAGTGGCATACAGATGTATTAAAAGTCTTCTGTGATGTGCTGGCGGCTTTTCAGCTAATCTGAACCACGTATACCCAGACTCCTTATATTAGTGTCTGGGAAGCCCAGGTACAAAAAGCATATGGAAGATCTTATATATGGAAGATCTTGATGCTGGGCAAGAAACCATTATGGTATCTAAAGTTCTGTAATGTGCGAAGTATAACACTGACTACAGCTAACAGCCCATGAAACACCCTGGCTGCATGACTGATTGTGTTGCTTTGTCAGCTTTTTGTGGCATTGCCAGGCCAGCCTGAGTCACTTGCTTTTGTTCCTCTTTCTCTGTTTAAAATTTTGAGACAAATCATTGCTATGGAACTGCAACTTCAGATTTATTCAGATGCATCTTCTAAAGCCCTGTCATTTAAGGATAAAGAGAAAATTCTGCTGTTCTCCTGTTTCGCATATTTGACCTGAAGAGAATTTACTGCTGGTATAGTATCTCTTAAACCTGAAGTTACAGTAATCCTTGTGTATTTCTGAAAGCCTTGTTTGAAGAGGAACAGCATCAGAAATGAGAAAGCATTAAGGCTAGGAAGTCTGAAATAATGGTTGATTCCCTGAAGTCAACATATGCAGGATATTCTTCCCTGTCACACACCAAATCTGGTTCCTTGGCTAGCATGCAGCCTCATTATCTCAGTGATGGGCCAGAGCTGAAGCCTAAATGTAGGCTGGCATGAAAGTACTGGGAAGGCTGGAGGCGCCTGGGCTGGATCCTGTTCATGGTTTGATCTCATGCTCACTATTTAGCTCCACAAAACCACTTCACTCTTCTATGTCTGTTCTCTTGTGAAATGAGAAGGCTAAGACACTCAGTAAGCTTGCTCCTGGGGCAATGGGCAGAGAAGGAAAGGTGCTTTAGTGCCCCTCTCACGTTTTCTTTAATGCCAGCCAGGGCAGAGTATGTTCCCTCAGCATGTGATGTGGTTACACACCTGTGTAGCCGTCTGATCTATTTTGGAATTGTGACCATTCTGCTATTTAATTAACTTGCAATTCTTGGATGAGTGAACAATGCCTCCGGATTGCTCATGTGCTGGTTATTCCAGCAATAAGAGTTTCTTGGAGAAAAATCCACTGTGGAACTTCTTCCTTACAAAGGAGCTGGTTTAATCGATGTTTCTGTGCTGTCCCTCCTCTAAACAGTACTCCAAAAAAACCTTCATCAGTTCATCTGAGGCAAGGAGCTTTACTAAACCCAGATGACCTCTGGTCCACGTGACTTCATTTGTTCCTCTCTTGGCTTTGATTTGGTTGTGGTTTTTATTTCTTCCCCTCCCCACCTTCCCTAAATGTCAGGCTGTGACATGAAATTGCATGCAAGGTTTGGGAGCTCTGGAACAAGCTCCACGTATCTCGAAGATCTTTATCCCTCCCAATTCCCCTATCACTTGCCCAATGATTGTTCTCTTTCCCTTCCCAGTGGAAGTCTGACCTGTGATACACCTAATCTTGTCCCTTTTGATTTATAGAAATGCATGCACTAGCAATTGTAGCCTTGTATGTAGTGTAGTCTGTAACTGGAGAATAACCTGCCTGCTCCTCTCCGATTTACTCAATAAGTCATTAGTTAAATATTCAGTGGTACAAGATAATTGGGAAGCAGGTGAGTCCTCTTAAAATCAGGTTTATTAAAGCCAGACTTTATTCTATTAAAATTTAATTGTTTTTAATCTGAAACTTCTGAATTCAGACACATGGATATTTCTCATCAGTTTTCAAGGTCCTTTTGATTAGCTCACCTGGTTGGACTGTGTTCCTGTTGCTTTACATGTGGATTACAGCTGCAGACAAGGTGGAGAGAGCAGCTCCAGCCGTAATGGGGAGTCTGCATTACCTGGAAAAAGGATCAGTCTAAGGGAGCAGGGAGCTCATTCTTCACAGTGTGCTAGTTTGGGCACACTGGACTGTGGTGTTATCACTGACCTCTGAGCTAATGACCAACATCTACCTGGCTGAGCTGCTTTCACTTTACAGCTTTGGGATGTTGTTTTCCAGCATACTTAGTTACAAAACTGGCACCTTTTAACCACAAGGGTTGTATTCACAGTGATACCCCACTGAAAATGACCAAGAAAATCACAAGATGTTGGTCTTACGATACTGAACCAACTCAGAAACTGCAGATTTTACATTTCCAAAACCAAAAATGGGTCATATTTACAAAACTGGGCGGTTTTCTTCCATTCTTACCGGGTTTTTCTGTGTTTTTTTTTTCCTAAGCTGCAGTAATAGCAATATAAAGGATTTTCTAATAACCTTGAAAACTGTCTCCAGCTACCTTGCAGCTGAAGTGAAGGTGGGAACTTTCCATCTACCTCGAGGAAGAACTTTATTCTTTTTTTAAAAGGCATTAAGCCATTAAATTATAAGGTCATTTAAAAGCTGACTGTATCAAATGGTGCACACCTTCCTCTACTTAAGAAATAACAACATCCATCCCTCATGCCTGCAATAAAGTGCAAGGTCTTTTCAATGGTATTGCACCTTCGTTTTGTGTCAATTGTTAATATTATAGATATGCTAAATTATGTCTTTGCCTAAAGAAAAGCTGAAAGTGACAGCATGGTTATGGTTCCTAGCAGGACTTTGGTCTCAGAGTCAGGAGTCTGGAGTTCTGTCCCTGGCCCTGCAGTTGCAGTATGACACCAGCCAGGTCACTTCCACTTTCTGTGCTTCTCTTGCCTGACAGATGACATTTTCTTTCACTGGGATGCTGGGGTGTAGGGCACAAAGGGAGCTGGGTGTGGGCACTATCCCAGCACTTCTTGCAGAGCAGTAGAAGGTGTTGCAGTGATGGTAGCGCTGCTGCATGAGTCTTGGCTGACTTTCCATGCTTTTACAGAAAGTGTCTGATGTGCAGTTTTAGCAATGCAATAATGTGGGATACTGATGTGGGGTTAAAGAAACAAGAAGTTTAACTCCTAATCTCCTTTAGCTGTAGAAAGTCCTTGAATGCTCCGGCCCTGTGTAACAGCACTTTGTTGTGATTTCTGGTGGGGACAAACAGAAATACTAAAACCAATTTGGAATGTTTTGGGTATGAAGAGGCTGATGCTGTCTAGCCATAGTTAGCTGTGGCACCAGTCGCTTATTGATTAGCTGCTTGAGTCTCAGTTCTGTCTCTTTATTGCAGCTGAAGTGCCTTTTGATTGCTTAGGGAGCTAATTCTGTGGCACTGACCCCTGATATAAGTAATGCTTCAGGCTTTTGTCTTTCCTGATCTGGATGAGCAGCATTCTGGGACTATTCTGCTAGCCCAAAACTATTTGTGAATGAGTGGGAGGGCAAATTACTCTTAAATAGCTTGTTTCTTATGTTCTCTTCAACCTGTCTCCCACCCTCTCTTTAATGCATCTTTTAAATATACCCCTGTTCCTTGACTAAGTAGCTGCCACAGTGCCTGAGCAACGGACAGTGACGCTTGACGTGGATGTGAATAACCGCACTGACCGTTTGGAGTGGTGCAGTTGTTATTACCATGGCAACTTCTCCCTGAACGCTGCCTTTGAAATCAAGTTACACTGGATGGCAGTGACTGCAGCTGTTCTTTTTGAGATGGTAAGAGTGAGTCCTTCTGTTATGGGTGGCCCCAGCAATGCCCCTCTGGCCTCTGTATCCATTTGACTACTGGGGACATTGTCATGGGAAGTATTAGGAGAGAGACAGTGGGTTGGATCTGTCCTTATTTCCTTTAGTCATTTTACTGGTGGTGGTTAGCACTGCTGTATCTGGTCATCATTTATCACGCTATCTGTAGTCATTCTGTATGCAGGATAGTTTCCTGCTTTTAGTGGGTTCTATGCACAGTGTGCATAGAACAGTGCAGGTCAAGGTGATGAATTTAAGTCCTCTTTAGGCAAATCTTATGCCTCGAGCTGGACATTTAGAAAAAGAATGCATTTCACATTGCATTCCTTCTGTCGCCAAACCTGAGAACTTTAAATCTTAGTGGAATTGCTTTTGTGGGAGGGCTTTTCCAGGCAATGTGGTCTTCCAGTTCAGCAATGCTTTTTAACAGCTGAAAACATTTTGAACTGGAAATGCAAGTGGCTTGTGTCGCTTCTTAATTTTTAGGTTTTGTTTTCCCTTTTGTCACTTCTATAAAACTCATATTATTTAACACCAGGTTTCACCCCACCCAGCCAGCCGGCACCAGGGGACTGGTTTTGCTTCTATTTAAAGTCTGTTGCACTGTTCCAGTAAAGCAGCAGTGCTTAGCCACTGATGATAAGTAGGCTGAATCAGTTCCTGAAAAATGGCCTATTTTAAAGTGCTTTGTGATTGATGTGGCACTTCAAAAAAGAAAACCTGATGGCTTGTGCTTGTACTGCTTTACCTACAGGGATGCTTGTGTGCTTGCCATACAAAGCAAGCTGAGCCTGTGGAGAATTGAGCATGTCTGTTCTCTTCTCGGGAAATGAATTGGTCCTATGCCCATAAGTGCTCCTCTTCAGTTTGACACATGTCATATAATTTCTTGCTTGAATCTTTTCTCAGGTTCAGGGTTGGCATCGAAAAGCCACATCCTGTGGTTTCTTGCTAGTTCCAGTCTTGGAAGGACCATTTGCTTTGCCCAGTTACTTATATGGAGACCCACTTAGAGCTCAGTTATTCATCCCACTCAATGTGAGCTGCTTATTGAAAGAGGGCAGTGAACATTTGTTTGATGGTAAGAAATGTTCTTTGTTTTGCCTCTTGTGCACTTCTCTGCAAGCAGGTCCCTTCTGGCATGTTGCTGACATGAAGAACCTCATTTACTAGACATGTGTTAGCTGGATGGAGGGGCCTGTTTTTACATTTCAGCAGCCACCCTCAGGAAGGGTGGCGCTTGGGGGAAGCTGTAGTGACAGGCTCATCAGCATGCAACAGTGTATGAAGTTGGCAGCAAGGAGTACCAAAGCACAGGAAAGGTTGTCTCCCCAGTGATCTTTGTTGCCATAATGTTGCATATCATTATAGAGTAATGATAATCAACCAAGCAGTTGTTCTGTTTGACAGGATGTCATACTGTAAGAGGCTGTTTTGCTGGTAGACCCTCCCACAGCTGCTCTGCAATTGTACCCTGCATTTGTTTGTTCTCCCCTCAGTGAGATTTAGGCTTTCACGACTTCCATCCTCCTGGGTTTTTATGTTGTTGTTGCCATGGTTACATTCATGGTAAGAGTGTTTGCACATGAGATTAAGAGCTAGAAACTGCAATCTCCTTTTCTGCAATGTGACTTTGCCCCTTTTGAGTGATGCTGTTGTGGTCAGGAGGATGCTCAAAGATCAGAAAGCTCTGTCCCCATGCAGAGAGGGGCAAAATTGAGTCGTGAGAAGGGATAGTTAGGAAGAGGCTCTGTTTTAAACTAGTAAAGATGATAGTTTATTTCCATCAACCCAGTGTCCAGGGTTACAGGTGTCCTGTAAATGTAAACCAGTCAGTGACAGATCCATGTGCTGTGAGGTCACCATAACCCCACTGACTCTGAACTATTATTTTCAGAGCACTTCATGGTGACACACAGCAGCCTGCTCCCCTTCCTTGCCCCCTCCCACACACCCCATTATGTTCTTCTCCTTCATCTCAGGAGCTAAATGAAAAGCTAAATTCAGGCATGAATCTGCTACTGGAATGTATAAGACACGTCTCTAATAGGGTGGCATTCAAGGGACAGCTGACAGGAAAACAAGTGACTAAAAGAAATGACTAGAAAAAAACAGGTCTTCTGAGGAAAACTGGGGTCTTGAAGGAAATAAAGCAGCTTTACTGGGCAGTTGTGACCTTTTGTTTGTTTTAGGCTTCGAACCAGAAACATACTGGGACCGTATGCACCTCCTTCAGGAAGCAATAGCACACAGGTATGTACAGAGCAGAGTGACTGAAAGGTTCCTGTCTCCCTGGATGATGCAGGGGAAGGATCTCTGCTGAGCAGTCACTCCTGAGTCGGGTGGGTTCTGTGCTGTCTGCCTCTCTGAATTCTGCTTGCAGATTATTAGATGAAAATATAGCTAGAATACCTGGAGGTGGCTCTGGGGGTGCAAGGGGCAGGTAGATAGTGTTTCAGCCTGTCACTCATCAGTAAACCGTACTGTCCTCCTAGGGAGGGCATTGCCTTTGGAAGATGCCCTGTTATTTTAACTTAGAAGCAGATAGTCTGTAAATGGATTCCTTTCTGAGAAGGGACAGTTATTTCCTTCATGTGTACTTAACCAGTCTTGATCTGGATGACAACCAATGATTGGCAATAGGCAGGAGACTGGGATGTGAGCTGTATACCAGGAGGTTTTGCCAGCTTTAAGAAGGAATTGTTGGAAACTTAGGAGAACAATTGCTGAAAGGAAATACTGCTGCTTATGTCCAGCATGATAATGGAATGTTCAAAGTTCAGCAGTGTCCAGGACTTCCTGCCTCCAGCTGAAGATCTAGAACTGTCATGCAGCAAGAGCAGGAGCTTAGCCCCCCATGTGTGCTTGAGCTGCCAGTTTGTCTCATGGTACTGCTGCCAAGGTCTTTTCCATGACAGAGAAACTGCCTTTTGTAATGGACTTTAGCTTGGAAATAAGCTTTCATTAGCTTAGAAAGCAGGAGAGGAACAGGTATTCTACAAACAGCAAAGAACTGTCAGGTGAGCTGCTTGAAGTTCTGCACGGAATATTGCCCGGCACGAAAGAAAATGATGTTACAGCTTGAAACAGACCCAAGGAATGTCTGTCTTGGCTATCACTGTTCCCTCCTCCGTGTGCAGCTGCCCCGTTTTGTCAGACTGCTCAGTGCCCTCCCAGACTGAGCTACTGGTGCTCTCGCTTCTGGCTTGAGTTAGGACAGAGATCAGCGTGGAGTTACAGGCTTTCACACGGTGCCTGGCAGGGTGAAGGGTATTTGGAGAATAAGAAAAGGGAGCCTTTATGACAGGGAAGGTTGACCCTCCCTTGGGCTGAAGGAGTCCTAGCTGGAGTGGCTCTGTTACATACATACATATATATATATATGCATATATATACACATTTATTTTCTTTTTTTGATTTTCCTGGTGTTTGTTCTCCAGATTTGGATTTGTGCAAGATAAATACTCGGCCTCTGCATTCAACTTCCCAGCTGAGAACAAGCCCCAGTACATCCATGTCACAGGTGAGCAATATTTGGCTATCACTGGGGTAAGGAGGAGGCTATTATAAACAGAAGAACCATTTTACATGCAGTTTGTGTTTTATACTAGTGATTTGGGCCTCATTATGTCCCTGGTCACATGACAAGTAGGTGTATCAGCCAAATCAAATCAGAGAGGCAATGTGGAAAGTGCAAGGTGTTGTTGCTCATCAGTGGCATTGGGTTGAAGTTTTGCTTTATAGTGTCTCTGAAACATTTCTTTCCAGGAGATGGAAAAATAAATAAGGCAAAACTTATTGCAAGTGCAGGGGAAATAAATGTGTATCTAGAAGCTGGAAGGAGGGAAAGGTGTTGGGCCAAGTCAGTGCTCTGTTCTCATGCTTAAGGTCAGTTGTAGTTGCATCTCTACTAATATATACTGTGGGGGAGATAGAGAAAGCATTTGCTTGCATTACTGTTCTTCATAAATGTTGATCTATCAGCACTTCTAACTAAGCTCCATGCATGGCATATTACAGTAAAACAACAGTGTTTTCAGAGGGGTTGCTGACGCATGAAAACGATGGGAAGAGACCTTTTGGAAAATCACAGGAGAGATGGAAATTGATGTAAAGTTAGAAAATGGAGTGGAGCCTGCATCTCTGCTTCATTCTCTTCTACCAAGAGAAAGGCAAGACTAAGTGCGCTCTCCCTCTGTTGTAAATTGCAGGAAGAAATAGCATGCAAAAGCAAAGGAGGAGAAGTGTATCCCATTTGCTCTTGCTAAGGGGCAATTAGACAACACTCAGTCCAGTTTCCTTTCCAGAATTTAATGAGTCAGCTACAAGGTACAGGGCCTTAGTTTGGCTTAAGAATAAAGTCCTGTCTGTCTCCCCCAGGGACAGTGTTTTTGCAGCTCCCATATTCCAAGCGGAAGTTTTCTTGTGGGCAGCAGCGTCGCCGGCGCAACTCCACGAGCTCCACCAACCAGAACATGTTTTGTGAGGAGCGCATTGGCTACAACTGGGCCTACAACACCATGCTGACAAAAACGTGGCGCTCCAGTGCCACTGGGGATGAGAAGTTTGCTGACCGGTTGCTGAAAGACTTCACAGACTTCTGCTGGAACAAAGACAGCCGGCTTGTTCTGTTCTGGACTGATTGTCTAGATAAGATGCATGCGAGTGCTCCATGAAATAGGGTTGTGTCTCTCAGGGAGACAGCTAGAAGTTTTACCTTGTGGCAAGGAAGTAGAAGTGAAGGATGACCGGAAAAGAGCCTCTGTTAGATTCATCCTGAGGCTCCAAGAGGACCTGATCAATATTGCTGTTGATATTCAACAGAATTTGATTAAGCCCTTGGAAAAAGAATCTGAGCTGTTGCCTTGCCAGTATCTATCACCTGACCTCAGCTTGGTCTCAAGTAGCTGCAGTCCTTGATTGCCAAAATTTGTGTTAGAGCAGAGGTAAAGGAAGGAGAGCGCAAATGGTTTTCAAGGGCGCTCAGATTCAGCACAGTGTGATGGTAGTAGCTTACCATCGTTGGAAATGATTGGTATCTGATGTGCCTGGCAGCAGCCTGCCTCTTTCCCTTTTGAGGTGTACCTGATTGTGTGAATATGTAAGATAAAATGTGAGAGACACTTGCTAAGTTTCGTACATGTAAATAAGTAAAAATACAGCAAATCAAGTGACTTGATGTTTTGTTTTAACTGCAGACAGCAATACAAAATCAGCGAGTAAAGGAGAATAATTGCCAAAAGGAAATACTGCTGCTTATCTCCAGCATGGTAATGGAATGCTCAAAGTTCAGCAGTATCTAGGACTTTCTGCCTCCAGCTGTGGATCTAAACCAGTGTCATGCAGCAGGAGCAAGAAGGCAGTTACTGTCATGGAAGGCCAGCTTCCAAGTGTAGGGAGAAATCAAGGACAAGTGAACACAAGATGCTGCTGATGGGCATAACAAAGAGGATTCTGAGCAGATTTTTCGGATGTATCTGCATGTAGCAAAAGGAAGATGCCTCCACTCAAGTATGTAGCCATTGTCTTTGCAGAGCAAGGTCACGTATGGCACGTGGACTTGGCACAAGTGGGTTACTGACGTGCGTTAAGGGTGGGTTCACATCCAGCACCCTGGTAGCGCTGTGCACTGGGGCTGACTCACTCTGAGATCCTCGTTGTTACCTGTCCTCAGTAAGCAGAGGTCAGCAGAGGGCTGACATACTCACAGCAGTGTTTGGACCTGGTTGAAGGAAAAATCATAGCTGCTTCAGCGTTATCCCCTAAACTGAGCCTGGGTGACTGCCCTGCTGTTAGGCAGCACCCTCCTGGAGCAGGTGGGTAGCGGTGCACGTCTGACCCCATTAGCGTCTGAACACTTACTGTGTACTACAAAACCCCTTTGCTGCCCTCTCTGCTTGGTTCTGCGGTGCAGGTGGCCGCAGCAGTGCGTGGCGCGGCCGGACGGGGCGGGAGCAGCTCCGCACCGCCCGCTGGGCAGCGGCGCCCAAGGTGGGGGCCAGGTGGGGCTGGGCTGGGTCCCGCGGGGCTGGAGGAGGGAGGGAGGGAGGCAGGCAGGGCAAGGCCCACCCGCTCCCCGCCGCTCTCCTCTGGACACCGACGGACAGGGACCGAGACCGGGTGGGCTCCGGCGCGGCCGCTGCCTCGGGACGGGCCAGAACGGGACGGGGCTGCCGGGGTGAGCCCGCTCCTCAGCCTCGCAGGTATTTAACAGCTTTTCCTCCTTTCGTCCGGCGGGGCCGGAGCGGCCCAGGGGTTGGGAGTGCCCGAGGGGAGCCGGCGGGCACGGGCGTCCTTTCCCCCGGGTGAGCACCAGCTCCGGCGACCACTGGAGTCACACTTTGCTGTAACTGCCGCCTGCCCCTGTCCCGTGCTATTTTGGAGGGAAAACCTCATGAGTTTCCCTTGTCTCCACTTTGTGTTCTGGTAGTTTTTAACCTGTTCCCGTGGTGAGCTGGGTATGGAGGTTTGGGCTCCGAGTGGGGTGGGCAGTGCTGGCCCTTCTGCAGCAACCCCGGTGTTCCCAGCCACTCACAGACTCAAGTGGGAACGGCGGGGGCTGCCCCCATGTGCAGTTCCTCTTTCAGCCACCGAGTTTTGGGGCGAGTTTGATGTGTCTGAGCTCGGTTTTCTCAGCCACAAGCCTGGGGTGGCTTTGGCCTGTCAGGCTGCTTTCAGCCTAGTTGTAAGTGTTTTGAGATCCTCAGACTGCTTTTAACAGCACAGTGACTTTCTTTCCTTTATTAAAAAAACAAACCAAAACACCCCAAGCATACCATGGAAGCTAAAAATAGGAGATAATAATTTTTATTTAACCACAACTCACAACTTTGTGCATTGCATGGAAAAGTCTTCCAACAGGACATAAGGATGAAGCGGTTCATGGCCATGTTAAACAGGAATAAAAACAAGGATCCCCCACCTGCCAAGCTGCTGGATTTAGCAGGACAGCTTTGCCAGGATCTCCAGGGCTCATTTCCTAGTCTGGAGAAGCTGGTTGGGGCCATGATGGGATGCAAACACAAGATGTATTTTCTCACTAACATCCACGTTGTCCAAGCGTGCGTGCTTGTTCATATCCGGAAAGGGCAGCATGACACAGCCTGCAGACTACTGGAGGTAGGGATGTGATCTTTGTTTCTTCATGCAACAAAAGCAGTATTAGAAAAACAGCAGTTAGAGCTGTTAGTGCAGAGGTATCCAAACTGCAGGACATGGAGTGTTTCTAGCTAGCGTTCAGCAGCACAAGGTGATAGGTGTGCATTGGTTCACCTGAAATCCAGGATAAGACTGCTACAGGCAGTTACTATTAACTAGCCAAGGGACGGAATGTAACTGGGTGACTGGGGTTGGCTGTAGTTTGTGAAAGCTGGATTTTTGTTCCCTCGTGTGATGGTCCTTAGAGTTTTTCACAAACTTAGGGCTCAGGATGTAAAAGCCTTGGGGAGGCCAGGTCTGGAGGGCTTCCAGGATGGGAAGATAATGAGGAAGGCTCAATCAAGGGGAGGAATTTTGGCCTCTAGATCTGATAATGTAGCCCTTTTCACCGGAGAAAAAAAAGGAATTAGGCAACTCCTTGTGTACATTAGAGGAAATACAGGGAGCCATACACTTGAATAATGCTACCAGCTTTGTCAGGCTAGTAGGAATCTCTGAGTAAGTTTCTGGCTGTTGAGGGTTTTCTCCTTTACAGGAAGCCTGACTGACTACCTGGAGAGGGTTTGCTTACATACTGTTTTGGTTTTAGTATAGCAAGGCAGAACAGAAGGAGAAGCTGGTGCAACTTTGGCATGAGATTCACTACCGGAGGCTAATGGAGCAACACCACACAGATTTTCTGACACCACTGCAGAAGTTCCGTTGCAGGAAAAGGTACCATGGTGAGGGGGAACCGATGTATTTTTCTCTGCTGTATGTGGCAGATGCAGGGGGTAGAGATGCAGAGGCTGGTTTTGCACCTCAGGATGTTGCTTCTCAGAGCTAGGTGGTTCTTGATGTTTTGACCACTTGTGGCAATGTGAATGACATTTTGGGGTCATTTTTTAATCTTGTTTTATCCTGTGTACAGGAATCCTCCACCTGTTTCCCTTTGTCCTGAAGGTTTGAAGAATCGAAACTATTCAGATGAAGTGCGCCAGCAACTGCACAGGTTTGCTGCAGAGGTGACAACAAATCCAAACAAGAAACAGCGGGTAGGGATGTGCTACTTCTAACCAACTCTCCTTGTCATGGAGAAGCAGAACTCTGTGATCAGGGGTCCAGAGCTGATTTCATTCTAAATCCTTGTTTTCTTAAGCCCCAACGGGGCTGGGATTCCCCAGACTTGATCTTTTCCTGAAGGTTTCCTTAAAAGAATCATTGGGTTCATGCTAAGTAATCTCACTTGCTTTGGACAAAAAGATCCGGAGATATAAAGTTCCTCACTGAGCTTCTAACAGTTCTAATTTGGCAGTGGTTCAGCATAGGCAGCAAAACAACCATCACTCAGAAGAGCTGTATTAGAGTGATAAATAGTTCTGACTTGAGTGAGTTATAGCCTGCATTAAATTGCTTTTTGCTTACCAGAATATATTTTATACCGCCTTATCACATTAAATTCACAGAATATGAAAATGTGGTAGGTTGTGTTCATGTCTGCATCTGTCTTCCTTATTTGAACGAGGATAAATCTGTAATGGAAGTGACATGTGAATTAATTCAATAATCCTTGTTGATTACTACCTCGCAAGATGAAGGCTTCAGTCTGTAAGGTCTGTCTCTGTGGCGCTCAGTTTTTCCAGCACCCTTCTCACATAAGGCAGGATGGCTTGGTGAACAGCTCTGCAGTGTGAAGTTGGTTTGTTTCTTACCCTTCTCACAAAGCAGCAACAACTTCCAAATTTTCATTAAAAAAGCCCCCCCCAACCTGATTTGGGAGCATAATGAGGTTGCACAGTTAAGTCCTAAAAGGTCAGGATACAACGATCATTTATGCATTAATTTCCCAACACATTCTTCACTTATGTGATCTCATTCTTTAACAGTTTAATACAGCAGACATTTTTCTGTGAATGTGATACAGATGTTTGTGCTGCTTACAGTCTGTGAAAACTGTAATGTGGTAAATGCATTAGTGTTCATCCCGTTAGTGTCATGGTAGTGATGTGAAGCTGTCATTCTGTGGGCAGAGCATGCTTTGGTCAGGTTTTCCATTCAAATATAGCAATACAAAATAGCAGTATATGGGGTTGTTTTGGTTGTGTTGGGGTTTTTTTAGCAGACAAATTGAGTAGGGGAGCAGGGGGAAATGTGTGTATTCCAACAACTCTTTAGTTTACGGATCAGTCTCCTCAATGGGATCCACTTGTCAGAGCCTTAATGAACAAGTGTCTGGGTTTGAAAGCTCGTTTGCTCTGTTGCTTTTGGAACTGGAAAAAAAGCCTGATGATTTGGATGTGGTTTATTCTTTTTCCATTGATCTCTCCCTGTGCATGGCTTTGCAGGAGGGACTGGCTCGGGACATGAACCTGCAGCCAGCTCAGGTCTACAACTGGTTTGCAAATTACCGACGGCGTCAAAAATCCATCCTCCCTCATATGGAAAAGCAAAACAACTCATGTCCTGAGAGGGCTCTGGCTTATCACACAATGCAGCAGCAGGACAGAGGATTCTACGCTCCACAAACTGCAGGTTTGTTTCTTGCTAATGGGCTTAGGATGTGATCCAGAAAGCTGAAAACCAATTTTAAATTCCCTCAGGAAAGGAAGGGTATTCCTTCTCCAGAACAGCATCTATATGCTGATGGATCAAGTGGACATGGAAGAGCTCTCCTTCAGTGGAGTGCCTCATTGTTTGTCTAGAGGCTGTCACTCATAGAAGAAGCAAACATTGTTAAGGCCTGTGCAAGGACAGGCTACCAGAGATGCCCACCTCAGAAGGGGCACTGAAAGCAAATACCTGCAAGGCAGCAGGTTTTAGCTCTCAGATCCTGGGACCAGGGCTGTAGTCCAGTAAAACCCAGTATTGCCATGCCTCTTCACAGAATCTTGACCAAATGTCAGTCAGGGAGTATCGGAGGGTCTTGCTGCATTTGGCAAATTAGACTTGTTTCATTGCTTTTTGGAGTAACTGTTAATGTTCCTTCACCTGCCTGGCCTGCACCTTTCAGATGGATTTTATGCAGGCATCGGCTCTGAGCAAATGGAGATAACTCTTATGCCCTGTGACCCAGGGTGGGACCAATCAGCTGCAGATCTGGATAAGCCTCCTGAGGGAACATATTTAAAGATGCTGGAATCCAGGTGATGTATGAAAAAGTCTTTACAGTGACAGTTCAGAGATGAAGCAACCTTTAAAGCTGCTAATAGAACTGACTTTCATGTCAGTTCCCAGGAGACATAACTTAGTAGTCTTGACTCCATATATGGGGAATGCTCCATGCCCACCATCAGGCAGTCAGAGCATCTAGCAGTTAAATTCCCAGCTATCGGGGGCAGGATTCAAAGGTTTAGCTGGTGGGTGCCCCTCTTTGCAAAGCAATATGCTTGCCTAATTTATTTTCTCCACCATTACAGCTTTATGCCAAGCAGTGAGCTGTATGGAGCGAGGACAAACAAGGCTTTTTTGACCACTCACAGCACTGAACAACCTGTATCATTTTGCCCTGAGGCTGTGCTGGAACCAGGAACCTGCTTTAATCCTGCTGTCCTGCAGGCCAGAGAAGCAGCAAGCAGTACTAATGCCAGCCCGCAGCTGGGTAACTTTGTCCTGTGCCCCTGTGGGTCCCTTACCTTCCCAGATGAACGGCTGGCCATGTGGCAGGCCCCTTGCAGCACCACAGGAGTCTCTGGCTCTATGTGGACCCCAAGTATAGAAGGTTAGTAAAACTGCACCCAGATCATTGACCTTTAGAGTTTTTAAGCTTCTTTTCCCTTTGCTGTAAACGCTCTTGCAAACTTAGGTGGCTTTCTAGTGTCATGACAAATGGGAGCAGGGCTTATTTGAGCTCTGCAATTCTGCTCCCATAGTATCTGTGAGAAAACCTGTCGGTTTAAGGTGTTGAAACAGACATTCTTACCTACTCTTTTGCCTAAATTGTAACTGCTTCCATAAGATAGTATTTTTCCAGCAAGGTGGATTCCTTTTAGCATTTCCACTGCAAGAGTCCCTTCAGGTGTTTGCTCACCTTGTCAGTTTTGCACGCTTCTGGGTTTTTTAAATCCCTGTCATTCTCAAGAGCTTGCCTGAGCAGAGACTGGGAACTTCTTAACTGTGACATAGTGCGCATCTTCAGCAACACATTCTCGCTTTCCCTTCTCCTTCCTCTTATTCTTTCTC
Source organism: Psittacus erithacus (assembly GCA_009867235.2). NCBI lineage: Eukaryota > Metazoa > Chordata > Aves > Psittaciformes > Psittacidae > Psittacus > Psittacus erithacus. The sequence continues at coordinate 41,292 of WYDI02162035.1, read as the reverse complement.
TCTCCTTCTTTGTTTCCTTCCTGTCTGGTCTTGTTCAGCATTCCCACCATCTCTTTTCTACTCTCTGTTTTTCACAGCAGCCTTGGTGGGATACGTAAGTGATGTCCACCTGCTTTTGCTGTAGGTCTGCAGAACAAAAAACGCTGTGACTGCCATTCACACTGCCCTTGTGAATGCAGAGCAAGGAGAGGAGGAATAGATGGGTCAGAGGTGGAGGTCATGTTTTCTGTAACTGTCTTTAATGTGAATATTTATTTCAGCAGGTATCAGAGCTCCCTTGAGCAGAGTCCCTCAAGGTGGCTGTATTGAGGCCAGTTCAGGAAGAATCATTCAGCAGTCAGATTTAGAGCTTGAAACCTTCATCCTTAGAGAAGGACAGCTAGGGACTCTGGAGTCTGTTCTTCCCCACAGGTAAAAGGAATGGAAAGCACAGAGCTTCTTACAGGGAGGAGTGACAATGGTGCTGTGGGGTTAGCCTTGTCCTCGTCCCCCTGTTGAACAGGATTGTAGAAAGAGCGTGGTGATGCTTCTCATATCAGGGGCTTGCCTCTCCTTGTGTCCATCATGTTTTGCAGATATTTCTACCTGTTCACTGGAAATGGGAAATGCTGTATAAGCGTGCATGTGGCTTATGGTGGTGGCACAAAGGAGATTTGAGACCAGCCTGATAAGAAAATATATAAACCCCTCTCCCTTAAAGCAGGTTTAGTTTCTAAGCTGTTTGCCTCTTTTTCTTTTTGGCAGAAAATCATAAGCTGTAGTGATTCAGTGAGAGCTGATTCTGTGGGCTGGGTTGGTAGGGCCCATACTTAATCCTAAAATAGTGTTTGCAGCTTTATAACCTCATGACCAGTTTATTCCATAGTGCAGGCTTTCCAGACTGGAAGACAGAAAGACAGCACTATTCTGTCTTTCTCTTTTCCACCTGTAATAAATGTTTCAGACTGCAGGTTTTCTCTGGGACTTGAGATAAATTCTGAGAATGCAAACCAACAGCAATCCGTGCCATCTTCCATATGTTACACAGCCCCCATAATGTTACATAAAAATAAACACTGCCAAACAGACATGATGAGGTTCCTGTAGTTTACTGATCTGAAAGACAGCAGGAGCAGTAGCTCCATTTCATAATCCTTCCGCCTTGACACTGTCCAGCATTTGTGCTGGCATGACGCTGTCAGTAATACGTCAGAGAGGTAGGTAGAAACAGTTTTATTCCCTTTATTCACTATAGAGATGAGGAAGCAGAGGCACAGAGAGGCTTTGTGGCTTGTCAAGCAACCAGGGAAGGCAGTGATTCACTGGAGATAAAGATCAGTGGGGTTTTGCCTCCCAGTTCCCTGCTGAAATAATTTCTGCCTTTTACCTCTGTTTCCCGGTTGGCTTGGCGTTCATGTTCATGTCAGGCTCCTCACTCTGAACTGACAGGCCAGGTCAGGGCATTGCAAACTCACGTCAGTAGGTGTTCTAGGATCTGCAGTTTCAAACAGTGGCTAAAGATCCTAAAGGACCAGTGAGGCTTGCTGGCACTATTCTGGCTGGATTTAAAACTGCATGTTCTGACTCCAGAGTGAGCTCATGTTTATTTTTAAACTATGTTCCACCAGCAGAAGAAATCTATGGTGAATGTCTCCTTGTTGGGTTATGTCAGTTGTGCCAGGACTCTACACACCCTTTATCGTATTCCCGTCAGGGGCAGGACTTGCTGCTTCATTGACACCTTCTGGTGAGGATATAGTTATGTGAACTGTTATGCATAAACCCTGTTTAGTGGCCTGGTCCAGCTTGAACCAGAAAGCCTGTAACTGCCCAAAACACCATGAATGCTGAGGAGCATTGATCTCTTTGGAAATGAGTGATGCCTAGAATGCAGTTTCATCTAGGCTCTTTTGCAGTTTCTCTCCAAAGAGCCAGGAGACCTCATGTAGGTAGTCTTAGGTAAGATGAAGGCTCAGTGAATGGCAGTGAATAAGGATCACCTTTGTTATCAGGCAGAGCCCTCTAACAGAGTTACTGATAAGAAAGGAAGTATTGTGTCACCAGAGTCCTCTTTAGCAATAATGTTGTAAGGAGCATCACTCATCTGGGGATTCATGAATGAGTCAACAGCTTAAACTGTAAGGCAAGTGAGTGTTGCTATCCTGGACAGACAGGGTAGTGAAGTTACCCCTGTTTACAGATAAGAATAATGCACAGAAAAGGAAATTACTTAGCCAAGGTCACCCACCAGGGGTGGACACGGTGTCATGCTCCCACCGCCTTGCCAGCACTTCCGGCTCCCTGCTTCCTAAGTGCAGGGGTAGAGCTACGAGTCAGCACAAGGACCCTTAATCTGCCTATCTCATTTTTAAAGGTGCTCACCTGGAAAGGACTTGGCCTGAAAGCTTATTAGAACAATTCCTGTTGATTTCTTTCATGGGCTTTTTACTGTTGGTCCTACGCACTTGGGCTGTATCCAAGCCTCTTATGCTCTACAGGGCTGTGAGGTGGGAGTATGAGGGGGAACCAGGCTGGAAGCTGACTGTTTCCATCTGCTCCTGCTGCCTGACAGGAGAGTCTGATCCAGCAAACGAACTGGAAGTCCCTGTGGGACATCAAACAGATGCTTGCCTTTACAGACAGTGGTGTTGTATCCTCTTCAGTCCTTGAGCTGGGACAGGTGGAATGTAGTCCAGCTAATGATTCATGCAAAAATATAACTCTCATGCCTTCCATTTCAAACAGAAAAGCACACTGAACTCTATGGAGCAAGGCAGACTGCATTTATGAGCCAGCATATTGATTTAGAAAATCAGTGCTGAGATGCTCATTGCAGCTTACTGCTCCTGCCTGCATTTTTGGGATTCCAGCTCAGAGTGCTAGGAATCCTCCTGCTGTTAGGCTCTCCCCTCTGGATAACCCAGCACCCTGACACTGGCAGGCAGTAAGTTCAAAAAGCATAAAAGGAGGCTACTTTTTGGCATGTTGTGTAATTAATCACAGAACTTGTTGCTAAGCGCATTGTGCATGTCAGTGTAAGTGGGCTGTGAAAAAAGACAAGACAGACTCTTGTGGGGGGGAAGAAGGGAGCAAGGGGTTGAGTCCATTTGTCATTAGTAAATGGCATTGCCAAAATGCACCCTGCAGTGGAAGAGCCCCAAGACTGCTTGCTGGAACCTGGGGTGCATTCCAAGGAATGGCAATTTGATACTTACCTTGTTTCTTCTGCTTTTCCCCTATGCACTATTAGTTGGCACCTTTTGGTCTAGGCCTGTATGGCCTTTCATACCCTGGGCTGTTCCTGGGAGTGGTAGAGGCAGTGCTGTTGGAATTATAGATCCTTTTGAGTTGGTGATGAAGGGAGAGAACATCCCTCTGTCAAGTACCCAGTGTCTCCCACTTGACCCAGTGCCCAAAGACTGTGACCTCTTTTGAGAGGTTGGCAGTGCCCCCAGGGGAGGTGTGGATGGGGAAGGCATGTCCCCAGACTGGCAGCCTTGAAAAGCTATTGTAGAATCGTAGCCAATGTTGTGGCTGTGCCTAAAGCTAAATGTTTATCTGTTTTGACTCTTAAGGTCTGTGTTTTTAAAATACATTTCAGGACAGAGATGTTTTGGTAGACATCTCCTTGTTTACAGAGCATTCTGGAGGCAAAAAGAAAGTCATTCCTGTATACTGCTCCTGGTCAGGTTAGTCTGCCCAGTGCAGAATCTGTTTTCAGGTTGTAACGATTTTGAGAAATGGAGCAGTTCTATAGCCAGTTTCATAGAACTTTGTTGAATGAATGGTCTTGCCAGCAGCCCCTCTTGTCCTGCTGCAAAACATTACAGTAGGTGGAGAGTTGAGCATAAATACAAATGCGTTTGTATATTTTATTTTCTTGTAGTTACTGTCACTCTGCATTCGGAAAGCCTCAGTGCCCACCTGTTTCTGCACCCTGCATGGAAGAAAGCCAAGCCTTGGGACAAAGCCAGGTGAGAGAACACACCTGATGTTCAGTGAAAGCTGCTTAGACCTATATGCACTATCTAGCTGTAGCTCTCACACAGAGATGTGAAATATATTTAGTATCAAAGGTGTTTGATCAAAACATACCTTTTGGAATCCAGTTCAGAGCATGATGGGCATTCCCTGGGGTAGTATCCAGCAGATGCTGGAAGGAGAGGTGGTTTTGTTGGGTTTTTACACCTGAATTGCTTATCAGATGTTAATTTTACTAAGTGTGTCATTGAAATGATGGCTAAAGCAGCCTGTACAGATCCAAAGTATCATTTACATTTTGAGCAATGGAGGGCTCAACCTAACTCTGTGGAAAGAAGACGATAGGAAGATAGCTGCATGAGGGCCCTCTGCTCTGAGAGGTTCTGCAGAATTTGACTCTGCTCTCTCAGACCTCTTAAAGTCTTTCATGTAATTTCCATTTCTAAGACTGTGGTTGATGAGGAAAAGGGATTTTGCACTGTTCCGAGATGGCTGATAGCAGTGTATGGAGCAGTATTTTATAGGACATGATCAATTACTTCCAGGATCTGGATGCAGTCTGCATGCCTTCTCATGGTGATTATAAGGCAGTAGAGGACAGAAGTTAGAAATCTGGTGCTTTCAGGGGGATGGGAGCACATCTCTGAATTAAAAATCTTAAAAATAGGACCCAAGAAAGCCCTATCTAAACTGTACCTTGAGCTATTTTTTGGCCTCATGACTGGTCTCCCAGTCAGTTAGCATCCATTTCTGTTTCTCTTGCATTGTGAGCTTGCTTAAAAGGATTTTCAAAAGCAGGAGACCGTATCTGCTGGCCTCATTACAGGAAGGGGCTGCAGCTCTGAGGGCAGTAACAGAACCTCTTTCAAGCCTTTGAAAGCATCAATATAAAGATCTGTATCTTGCAGAGTGGCCTTTTTACCAGCCATAATGTGAGCCAGACGAGTAGGAAAGCTTTGGGCATTAATAATGAATGAGCCTTTTCTGAGATTTCCAGAGCATGCAGTCTCTGTAGCTAGTTTTCATCTTGCTACTTTGCATTCCTGCACTGGTTTTGCAATGATACAAAAACATGACACGCAGTGCATTATGGGCTGGGAAGCAAAACACCCTGTGATGTCTGCAGATGTTGAAAGGGGACCTCTTCAAATCTAAGTGGAGGAATTCAGAAAAGCAGTTTTTATGTGTTTTAATGTGTGCTGTAGGAAAAGGAAGGGCTTAGTGGGTAAGCGATTCTACAGCATTCTACAGACTTCCCAGGCACTCCGTGTCTTGCTGAATCAGCTTGCCCTGGGCTTGTTGCAGGAATATGCAGGTGTCTGGTTTCTATGTCTGAACCACTGGGGTGCAGATGTACTCTTCCTTTTGTCCATGCATGACTTGCAATTTGGTTTCATAGGTGATGCATCCCATCAGAACCAACGTGAGAATAAAACAAAAAAAGCAATTTGGATATGTTTCTTTCCCTCCCTGAATGCAGCTCCCTTGTTCAGGGGATCACTCCCTTATTTCATCCTGGTCTTACCCTCTGTCAGTTACTTGCTTTTATAGGAGCCAGTGTCTTGGGCCAATGGAAGGGAATTGCTCTTTGAATTACTGAGAGTTGATTTGTGCCCTGATTGTGCTTGTCATTTTTATACCCATCTCCTGTACAGATGGATTACCCTATCTGGTCTTAGAGGGGAGCAGAGACTGTTGCTTCATGCATGCAGCCCTCACCACTCACGTTCCCTCCCTTCTGCCCAAAGGAGCTTTTCTACCCTGAGCAATGGCATCGCCATCGTTAAGGATCATGTGTGGTAAAGCTTTGATTCCTTTTTGTGTCTTTCAGGTCCTGGAGGATCCAGTTGGCAACCCATTAACCAATGACACGTTCTGGGCAGCGTGGCTGCTCTTCGAATTCTCAGCCAGCGGACGAATGTGACCTGCCTGCAGAGATGTTCAATGTGGTCTGCACTTCCCTAGGAGACACCTCATCCTTTCTGGGTGTTCCTTTCCCCATACTTTTTTTGGCATGATTGAGAGGTTTGGCACGGAGATGAATAGAAGTGAGGTAGAAGGATGATGAAGGTCTGTTCTAATGGTTACAGAGTTTGGTTTTGTTACAGTTTGGTTAAGAGTTTTGCAAAGGATAGAAGACATGAAAGGTGCATTGTGGACTGCAGGCTTTGACTTGAGCAGTCTGAAGCTGCACTGCAGATGCTAAAAATATGAAGTCACTGGTTCTGTGGCAGTTAAATATTTCTACCCATAGCACTGGTCAGATCAGAGTCGTTCATTACATGATGAAGGTAAATGAAGCTCCCGTACTCAGAGTAATATTTAGTTTTATTGCCTGGCAGTGGATATTAGGTAACTTCTTCTCAGGCCTGGTAGATAAAGTATGAGCTTAGTGCTGGTAAAATACTGCTATTTCTCATCCCTGCATTTCTGTGGTACTGCCGGGTGTAACTGCTGCAGCGTTCAATACTCCAGAGTGCCACAGCTGACATGAACTGGCAGAATTATCAGTGCTGAAGTCAATGTTCTTGCAGGAGCGGGAGGGCCTACCAGTGTTGTCAGTGTTTAATGCTACCTATATCTCAGATTGCCCAGGAAAGGATGAATGGTGGAGGTGGGAGCTGCTGAACCCTCTTGATCCGTTCATTGTCAGTCCCACATCCGGATGGACACAAACTGCCAGGGCCGTTGTGTGACCCTCAGGGGGTCTCTGGCACCAGGCAGCGGCCATCGTGTTCAGACGAGGGCTCTGCAGAGCAGTGTGAGTTGTGCGGACTCAAGTTCCCTACACGCTGTAGTAAGCGTGGGGCTAATGCAGTGCAGGCTGGAGGCTGCTTACTCCGCGGGGGTGAGCTGTTCAACTGCAGCTCTCCCGGGGAGCGCATGCTGCTCTGTTCCTGTTTCCCAGCTCTTTGCCTTACTTCACCCAGCCTCAAGGCACCTGTTGCACTCCTTCACCTCACGTTGCTCACGGAGCAGGAGCCCTGTTTTCCTTCCTTTCTCTTACAGCCTACAAAGCAGAATTGGGTATGAGAGTGTTAGGACATGAAGCAGCACAGCAGAGCCTTGATGCAGTGTGATGCTGCAAGTCACTGGGCTGCCTTAGGGCTGTTTTCCCTAAGTGTTACTGCTGGGTTTTAAATCTGTAGTGGAAAAGGGGTAACCTTTACTGAAACTCCAGCCCTGAGATACACAAAGTAGATGTTGTAATAGTTAGCAAATAAAGGTTTTGAATGACTGTTTCTCCAGGCTGCATTTTTCAAGGTAAGGATGTGAAGTGGTAACTCCCACACGGTGCTTTAATTACGCATTAAAACCCCAGCACCAGCTGCCTGGGGTCCACTTGCGTGCTTTGAGACCCTGACACTTCCTCTACCCGGGTGGCTCACTGGCGATGCCATTGTCTTGCTGCATGGCTGTGTTCAGAACAGCGGCGCTCGGAAGGGTTTGCTATGCACACGGTTACGTTCGCTTCCCGCAACAGCGCGGCCTCGGGTGCCCCCAGCCTCCTGCACGGGGAGGCGCGGGGCCGGGAGACCGCGGGGCGCGCTCCCCGCTGCGGATCCACCGCTCGGCCCCGGCGGGCGACCCGCGCCTCCCGCCGCCATGGCGGCCCCGCGCTGCCTTCCTGCTCCCTCCCCATTGGTCCGCCGCGGCGGTAGCAACAGCGACAAATATATCCTGCCGCCCGCTGATTGGCTGCCGCCTGCCGCCGAGCCATAGCAACAGCGGCGCGGGGGCGCGGCGCCTCAGAGGGCGACCGTTGGCGGCCCGCGCGAGCCCCGCCTGAGGGAGCGGCGGGGCTGGGCGGGAGTGGGCTCGCTTCGAGCCGCGGGGCCCGCCGGGAGCGCCGCTGCCGTGAGCGCCGCTGCCGAAAGGTACCGCTGCCGAAAGGTACCGCAGCCGCAGCTACGCCGTCTGACACCCGTTTACCGGGAGATTGCACCGTGGGGGGGGCGAGAGTTGCATCTTCTCTGCGGCCCGTAGCGCAAGGCGAACAAGACGCTGTCATGCGCCAAGTCATGCAGAAGCAGCAGCCCCCCAGCAAAATGCACACTGGATCTTGATAGATTTTTGTGTGAGAGCCCAAAAAAAGGTACTTAATTTTGCACCCCTGACGATGTGACATACTGCTCCGATTACTGTGATTTAGCTGGTCACTGCTATGTAATACATGTGGATTACATTCCCCTGCTGTTAAAGATTGATGTATTGGAGTGAAGAGGAATTACGGCTCTCTTAAAACGAGATGCATTTTCAGTTTCCTTCAAATACTTAGTGCTGTTCCCTGACAGGGAAGATGATAAAGATGAGGTCAACACAAATTGCATAGAAATTTTAGGTAGCCATCCTTCAAAATTAAACATTATTTTCTTAGAAAACAACCCACACTAGGGAATGCAGGTATTTGGTTTTGGAGGTGACTGACCATTGTTCTCTGTCTTAACAGCACCTGAAGTCCTAAGGCTTTGTGATTTCTTTCTTTCAACAGTTCACGAGCACGCTTGTTTTGACCTCTTACTTGAAAAGAAGAGGCTGAATTTACCAGAACTCCTCACTTAGGAGTGCTAGATTGACAAGTTTCTTTCCCAAACTTAACTCTGAAAAAGGCGTTGCACCTAAAGCAGAATTAAAGCTTTTTCTTTCATACTTAATGAATTTAATTTCTGAATTTGGCACAGTTGTTCTCTGGAGGACTGCTGGATTTTCTAGGTCATTTCTCAGATGAAATAACCCACTACTCTTCTGGCAATTCATGCTAGGTGATTCAAAGTTTGATTTGTGAAACCCAGAAAATTAAACCCAGGGCAGCCACTTCCAGAGAAGCTGTGGCTGCCCCTTCCCTGGCAGTGTTCAAGGCCAGGTTGGAGGGGGCTTGGGGCAACCGGCTCTAGGGGAAGGTACCCCACAGGGGGCTGCAGCTGGATGAGCTTTAAGGTCCTTCCAGTCCAAACTGTTACGTGGTTTTTATCACAAGATCTCTTCAAATGATGTAAAGTCAAGTGGTTGTAGTACAGTATGTTCTGGCCCACTAGCATCTTTGCTTCATGCCACCCGGACATTGCATCCGCACAAAACACTTCTGAGGCACTAATGGCATTTGGACAAGAATTTGTGAGCTGTGCCTAGAGATGATGTTGGTGAGTTAAGGTGGCTGAGCAGAGTTCAGAGGTAGGCTGCTGCTTGCCCACCTGTGAGCTGGAATGGACAGGATTGCATAGCCATGCAGCAGAGAAAGAGATCAAGTGGACCTCTGCTGAATGCCAGTGATGCTTAGGATTCAGCCTTCTCTGCCTGTGCTGCTGGGTGGACTTAGTCTATGAAGACAGTGTGGTGGAGTTAGTCTATGAAGACAGTGTAGTGGAGTTGTTTATACTGTATTCACATTGGGCTGGCATTTGAATTGTTCAGTTTGTGTCTTACCTTGTTCCTGTTTCCTAGGTGTGATTTGCATCCCCATGATGTTCTGCTTCCCCTACCCTACCATATGTAGCAAGCTCTGGTGTATTTATGTTGCTTTTCCTTGGAGCTGTATTTAGTAGCACTCTGAGCACGTGGCTGACCTGCCCTGAGCTGAATGTGCTTCACCTGCTGTTGTCGAATGACAATGTCCTCCTCAACATGGCATGGCCTATCAAAGGAAGGAGCTTGCCCTAGACAGAAAAAAACCGAAGTAATTTTTATCTTAAAATGCATATAACTGTCCAATGCTTATATGTGTTAATTGATCACAGAAAGGGGATGGAAATCTGGGAGCACTTTCAGCAGTTCTGTTACTTGGCTGCCCCGAGGTGAGAAGGACGCTTTCCCAATAGGCAGGCATCTGAATTTTTCAGCACTGCTGCCTAGAGGCAGCTTTCCTCTTGGCATTTTGACAGACAGCCCTAAGACTGGCAAGGTCACATACTGAGCTGTTCTAGCCAATCAGTAGTAACAAGTGTGTTGTAGAAATGGCTGAACTAATCCACGACAGCACTAGAGAGGATTAATGGCATGAGAAGCAGTTTCCCTGCTCTAAGTCCCCTTGGTGGTTCCTCTGGCTATCACAGAACTAATGGGCACATCTGAGAACCACTCAGGACGAATGTTAGGAGATCCATCTTTAAGGCCAATATTGTCAGGCAGTCTCCTGTTCTGGATGCTTGGCTCAGCTTTCTTGGGCCTCATTTTCAAAGGAAATGAGCACTTACACAGCAACTCAAGTAGGGCACCCAGAGTAAGAGGCCACTTTTGAAACTGTTGGTAGAGGCATTTTATCTGTGCACTTCATTAGTCTTATCCCCAAAGTCTTTCATATTATGTTCTACAGTGAAAGGTCATTGTTTCAGATCAATCATCTTCAGTGGGATTTAATTCAGGTCTAAGCCAAATTAATCCACTTTGGTAAAGTTTGAAGAGCAGTAAAAATTCACTTGTTAGGACAGGTCTGGGCTTATTTTTTAAATGTGGCTGCTGATGCTGAGTCCTTAATTGTGTTTGCCAAGCATGAGGCGTCTTTGGGTTGGTTCTGGAAATGGTGGACATCTGAATTCTGATCTGGCTTGTTTTATTTTTTTTTTTAAAACTTTTTTTTAGCATGGGTTGTGGTTTTTTTCCTCTTTCACGTAGAGCTCTTTTCAATATGGTGCAATGGTGACAGCTTCTGATAAACAGGCTTTTTCATGTTTTCACGTTTATGCTTGTGAATTCTAGTTACTTTACTTTTCTTATATAAAGAATAAACCCACATTCTTCTATATGGACAGGACTAGCAAACGCTATGGTGTGAGGCAGCTTATTAAGAGTTAAAGCTGCTTCCACTTAGTGACTGTGTTCTTGCCACTTAAAGAACCCCCACAACCGAGCATGCTTCACAGCCTCCTGTGTGTATCCCTGAATCATTCTGGCAAGTAAAATCACTGCCATGATCTTTTATTCTGACATAGTGCTGCTTCTTCTCTGGTCTCTGAAATGAGCAAACACTTGAAAATGGCACATTTTGCCAGAGAGTTCTGAGGATTTATCAACTCAGATCTGCACAGGGTTTTGAACATATAAAAGGCTACTGTGTGTGAATGCTGAGTGGTGTTAGGAATACTGCAGTGATTCCAGAGAGGTTTCAGTATACAGACCTAACCTTTCCCAGGAGGGAGCAAGAGCTTCACAGGTTTTGTACCAATCATTGCCCTTTCGTTTTTAAGATCTTCCTGTGTCAGTGGACAGATAAACAATGTGCTTTACCACAAGTCACAGCATGAACCCTACTGCTTCTAAGCAATGCTTGCACAAAGTAACCTTTCTACCTTCATTCTAGGTTTTTCCTTTGAGTTATGAGGGAGTTTCTGTGAGAATGATTCAAGTAACATGAAATTGAAATATGACAAATGGTAAAATATTTTCACACACTGACAACCTAGAGGGTTCTGTTGCTTGTTAAACTGTGGTATATGGTTTGGCTAGAAATATATGTCCCTTGTGGTTTAGGAAAGAATCCTCACACTTTCAGCTACACCCACTCCTATCTTGTGCTCTGATCTTGTCATTGGTTACACCTTTCCTCTCTGATGCGCACTTACCTCACTTTACTGGAGGATGTGCTGCCAGGGTTCTAACAATAAAAATCATAGGTAGTCCTAAGCCTGTGAAAAAATCGGACCTTACAGTGGTGCCTGGGCGTTCTGCCTCATGTAAGTGCCAGTCGCAGTATTTCCAAGATCAGATGCCCACAAACTCTGTCTCTGTCATACTCACGTCTCCTTTGCTGTGATGTGGAAGCCAGTTAACCTCCCCCATCAGTTGGTAGTTGTTCCTGTTCTCTCTCTGTTTTCCAGTGTCTTGTCCCCAAGACTTTTATCATTTAGCAGTCCCCTAAACAAAATATTACCATGCTGCAGAAAAGAGAGGGAAGATCACTTTCTCCAGGGATAAGGAGGATATTAGTGGCAGGGTCTTTGTAGTACCACTGCTTTGGTTCCATGAGTCTCAGGAAGAGTGCCGCAAATAATGCGTGTTCCCTACTGCTACCAGAACAACCAAAGGGGAGGCTTCTCACTGCGGAGGAAAGGCTGGAAATGGCTGGGGTGGTTTCTTTGCTGTGTTTCCTCTTCACCAGTGTACTTTCTAGCTCTGTTCCCTCAGCTAAACATCTTCACCAGGAGGGGAACACCATCTGAGAGCGCTTTGGTGTCCCCAGTGCCTCCGTGTGCAGCTGAGCAGTGAACGGGAATGGCATTTCAGCAGGGAGCTATTTGTGGAACATCGGTGCTGTCCAATAATCAGATATGCCTGTGGAGCAGAGCCACTGCCTTAGGTCATGGTGCAATTTTCAGTACCAGAAATTTCTCCATCTACAACTTCTTGCTGGGTGTGGTCGCTTTGCCAACAGCTCCCAGTCCTGCCTCATGAGAGCAGGATCTCTGAGCTCCTGCCTGGCCTTTGTGGGGCATCACGGAGCTCTGTAACGTCATGCTTGGTGCCTGGCATCTGTCAGGGCAGCCATGGTTAGGTAGTGTCTTGCACCCGTTTAGCACTCCATAAAGGTATGCCAACATTTCGATTTCCATTGCCTTTCCATTTTTATTTTTAAGACGTGGTATCTCAACTTACAACTATTATAGCATATCAAACCTCATTGTGTGAGCTTTAATTTGGTTTTATTTGTACCTCTACAGGTCCATGGAGCCACTGTTATGGCTGACAATGCAGAGCATGAGGTGCTGTACGCACAGGAGGTTAGAGGTACTCTCCCACATACTGTGTGTGTATGAAATGCCGTCTCTTTACTACAGTCTGTAGAAATGCTGCTTACAAGATTGCACTTTTCCTTGCAACTGTGTTTAGCCATGACTGATTTTAGAATAGTGAGGTTGTGTATCACCTTGTGGCTGCAAGGTTAAGAATTTCTGAGATGCTTTAGACTGAGAAATAACCGTTATGGAGAAGCTCAGTTGAAAAACCCTAAAGCATTTAATGAGAATGATTCTGTGCCGGTGTAGCTATATCCACATATATTTGGCAGATTAATGCAGATTGTCTGGTGAGTGGGTGAATAAGTAGTTATAAAAATACTTTGTAATCTGTTTCCCTTGGGAGTCTGAAACTGCTGCATGAGACTTAGAAAGCTTTTGGTAAACCCCATGAATTTTCAGAACTGCTGGAACACTTTGCAGACTTAGTAATCTCTACTAAGAAGTGATTACAACTGCAAAGTTTCCAAGATGGAGAAGTGTACTGGGTGTTTTGGATTGGCCCATCTCTTGCTATTCTTGCACAAGTGTTAGATATATTAAAATCTGTAGTTTTACATTTAAATGCACCTTTTCAAGCACATGCTTCTGCTGCCTATTGATAAAACTTTATCCTTAGGTAAAATCAATGCAAGTTTTGCATTGATAATGATAACAAATTAGGCTGATACTTGGGTCATTCTGTTAAGGTTTCATTAGTCACTGTCTTCTAGAAACAGGGAGAGTAAAATCCTGTTGGGAAAGAGGTGGCCTTCAGCTTGTCGGTACCTACCTGCAGCTGTGTGCTTAGCAGTACTGCACAGAGCTGCTTCCTGAACGTGCTGGCATTCAGTTTCTAACTCTCCACCTCATTTTTACCCTTCATGCTTTGTTACATAGAGTAGTTACTATTTATGCTTATTTGTCATAATATTTATGTCCTTTAAAACCATCTGCAATATTCATATAATCCCTTCTAAAACTAACTGCAGCATTCAGTTTAAATGACATGTGAGGGCTTAACACATAAAAGCCAGCAATGCTAGAGTTAAGGCTAAAAACTTTTGGCTGACACAGTGGACGGGATTTACTGGATTGCAGCAGTGCAAGCGTGCGGAGGATGAACAGAGTAGTGTGTCATGAGTGAGAGCTGCCATGGGCCCCTGCCTCTGGTGCATGCTAACATGCTTGCTTCCCTCTGCTTTGGGGGTGAGCACAGAGGTGAGCTTCAGTGGATGGGGTGCTGTGGTCAGCAGCTCTGATGTGCTGTTGGATGGTGAGTGGATTTGTCACTCATTGCACAGCAACTCCCGTATGTGCAATGATGTTTCAGCACTGGCTGTTGGTTGAATAGAAAAAGCTAATCTATGTTATTGTAAGAGATAAGTAACGTGGACACTCGTGTTTCTGGAGTCATTTGTGCAATTCCTTCCCTTTGAGATAATTTCTATGCAAGGCTGGTACGCAGACGATTTATGAAAGCGGAGCCCGACTGTTACAAATTAAAACACGTAGTAAGATTTAATCGAGTTGCATCTCTTAGGCAGGGCATTAGGACTGCTCCGTGCCTGCCACCCGCACAACCAGGAGCGTTCCAAAGCGGCCGGGACACGACGCGCGTTAACCTCCCCGGGATGAGGCACGGCCGTGCCACGGCGCGCAGGCACCCGCGGCCCGAGCCCGTCCCGCGGCGCTTCCCGCCCGTCTCCGCAGTGCGCGCGCCCACCGCCCACCTCCACCTTTGCAGCAGTAGAATGCAGCACTCGCACTGCGCATGCGCCTCCCCCAGCCGGCGCCCCGGCATGGCTATTTATAGCAAGTGACGTCACCTAGAAATAGAGCGCGGGGGAGCGGCGCCCCCTCCCCTCCCCTGCAGTCCCCTCGGCTCCGCCCCCTCGTTGCCTTCCCAGCGCGCAGGCGCAGGCGGCGGCAGCAGCGGGAGTCTCCGAGCCGGGCGGAGAGGCGCGGGCTGCACACGCCGCGGAGGGCAGGCAGCGAGCGCGCGGCGGCTGAGGCGAGCCCGGCGGCCGCTGAGGGAGCGAGAGGCGGCGGCTCCGTGCAGGCTCCCGGCTCGCTCCATCCGCGCGTACCGAGGCGCTCATCCCCCCCTCCCTTCCTCTCTCTCTGAGGGGCGCAGAGTGCCCAGCCCAGCAGCCACCACGGAAGCGGCTATGGGGGACCGAGAGCAGCTGCTGCAGCGAGCCCGCCTGGCCGAGCAGGCGGAGAGATACGACGACATGGCCTCGGCCATGAAGTCGGTGAGTGGGGCTGGTAGCGTGGCGATTGTGGGTCATACCCGGGGAGGAGTGTGTAGGGTGGGTAGTGGCGGAGGAGGGAGGGGAAGGAAGTCCGGACTGGTCCGAGGCGGAGTTGGGTCCCCGGGAGGATGCCAGCCGCCAGGTCCCACCCGTCGCCGTGAAGAAAGGAGGGCGGGAGCACGAGCTGGACCTTCCCGGCGGGACACCTCGCCGCCGTGTGGGGCGGTGCCCGTTACTACCTGCCTCGGGGAGAGATGAGGCAAACAGCAGCCGGTCCAAACTGGACCCAAGTCCCGTTTTCAAATTTATCTTCCTCCCGCATTTCCTCCATTCCCTCGTAACGGCTCTGCGCCGCGCTCCCGCGGCCGCTCCTGCCCTGGGGGTGTGGCTGTCCCCGTGCCCTCCTCTCGCTTCTCTCCCCACCGCCGCCAATCCGGCTCGCAGTGCAGCGGTTTGAATACTGCCCGCCTCTCTGCTCGTCGCGGCGGGAACTTGGTCGATCCTTTCTCTGACCCCTGCTCAAGGTGGGGGCGCCCCGTCCTGGCGCCCGGCTCCCCATCCCCCGGTGAGGATGTTGGGTTTGACCTTGGGGTGCATCTTGCCGTCTGAGGCAGCCCAGGACATGCCAGCTGCTGGAGGTGTCTGGGGAAACTCCACACGGCAAGAGGAGCCCCCTCCTTTTCTAGACGTTTCTTTTCCCTTGCGATAAAAGGCACCAATAAAGGCCTCACCCATAAACATCAGCACTCTGACTCAAAAGATAGGGGTTGCATCCAGGTATAAAAGCTACCCAGCGCACAGAAAGCTTTTCCCAAGCTTTAACTTTGTCTTTTTGCTTCTTCTTTGTAGGGTAACAAATTGTCAGTGCATTCTTTACCCAGTTGGATACTGACACGTGTTTAAGCAGTAAGCTGCAGTTGCAGTTCAGCTCTTTCCATAACCAAGCAATGAAAATTACTTGTACTGATCTATCTGTACTGATACATAATAAACTTGCAGAATAATGGAACTTAACTATGTCTAGTCCCTCTTTCAAAACCAAAGTATTTCCATAACCTCATCTTTAAAAGTAACGGTAATGCCAGTAAATGCTTAGCATTGTCTTTGCTGTATCTGATTACAGTTGGTTAGCTCTTGCTGATCTGTCCTTTGTGAACACCAAAGGCCCCAAGAGGAATTTATCCCCTTGAGAATACACCTGTTTAAAGATGAGATGATCTTAGTTTGGAAGAGCAGCTTCTGACAGAGTTCATATTTTTTGTTGTAAGAATCAGTTTGTTCAGGGGCTGTAACGAATGTCACATCCCTTAAATGAGGCTGGTAAAAAGACCCTTATTTTGCTGCTCATGTTCACTCTTGCTATTGTGTCATTAGAAATACTACAGCTCTCCAGTTCTAAAGCAGTAATGCTTCCGAGTGTCTCAGTAGCAGAGGCGCAAGACAAATTCTTGATACATATAATGCAGTAGTAACAGCTCTGTTAATCTCAGGTACTTCAATTGCTAGTTCTAAAGATGGAGCAAAGCAACCAGCAAAAGCCACTGCTGCTCTAGAAGACTATTTCTAGCTGTAGATAGTTCAGCAGTATTTGGAAGAATAAAAAGCTCTAGTGCATGTATGATGCTCTGAACAGATGTGAAGCAGAGTACAGTTGCTATGTTTCAGGAAATGTATAAATAAAGTATATGTAACTAGCGCGTATGTCCAGTTCTCTTTAAACTGTCCTAATTACTCCGCAGTTTTCACTCATTTTGAATCACAGCATTCTTCTCTGTAATGCTACTTCTGCTCTCAGGTTGTATGATGATGCGCTTGAGTCTTGCGCATTTGTGAAACGTTGTGTTATAGATGCTTTAAATACAAAAAGTAAAACTGAATTTAAAAGGCAACAGTTTTTGGAGTGTTCCTACCCTGTTGCAGGTCTACAATACAGCATCTGTTGATTACTTGCCTTTCACAGGTATTCACTGTAACATGGTGATTTCCAGAACACTCTTCAGTGTCTGCAGTTGATTTTGGCTGAGCATAAGCTCCTGTGAAACCTTATTATGTGGCTGGCTGTTCTCAAACAGCTGGTGTTTCCTTCTATATCAGTGATTGTAAGTAACAGCTATGAAGAGACCGCTTTATCCATATAAAATCATATTTATGTAATCTCCTTGCACTCCAGAGATGCTAGACTTCCTTCAACAGGAAATCAGTGTTCTAACTTGGATATCTATTCTCAATGCAGAATATCTTGGTTTGAAGAGTTTGTTTTTAAAAAAATATAAAAATCTCTGAAGATAACAGCTCATGGTTTTTAAAGGTGCTGTGTGACAGTAGTGTGCTTTCAGTGGAAACAGAAATGCAAATTTCAGTTTTAGGTATTTATCACCACACTTCTACAGAATGCAATATAGCCACAGTCTGATAGTTACTCCTAAAACATAAAGTAACAAAGACTATTCTAGCAAAAGGGTATTTGCATGACTTTTGAGGCTGCCACCAAAGGAAGAAAAAGTATGACAGGACTGCCAGTTCAGCTGTAGCCGTGAAGCTGGAGAAACACTGATTTTTTCAGTACTACCAGTTCTAAAAAAAAAAAAAAAAAGTTGCATCTTAATTAAGGAAACTCCTGCTCAATAGTACATTTTTTTGTTGCTGTTAAACTTTTTTCTTGGAAGAATTCTGGTGTTTTGGCTTATACTTTGTAGACAGGAGAGGAAAATGAAATAGATAAAATTATTTCAATAGACAATAAAATTTTATGTAAATGTGCCTGTGTGAAATAGCATTCTTCTAAGGGGTATGGCATTGTCGGTGCATTAAATGCTGCCCCAGGATTCCAACTCTCTGGAATAACCCTACACGGTAGGTACAAAATTGCTTCTTCACATTGGGAAAGATAATGTTCTTCATGTAAGTGTTAAAGGTTCTTGAGAATGCATCATTGAGTACCTTTTGGTTTAGATCATTCCAGAAATAGTTAAACATCTTAGCTGTATGAACCCTTAGTCTTTCAGATGGTGTTAATTCTGATATGTAGTGCTCAGGACCTCTATTAATTTATATTGCTTTTCTAGTATAGCTGGTAGAGAGTCATTTACACTTTAAAATCGGTAAGATGAATTATGAGAGGTACAATTTTAAAATTAACCATACTACTCTGTGTGAAATAAATTCAAGTCTTAGAAGGATCTAAAGTTTCTTAAGCAAAATAGCTTGAGGTTCTAGTTTAGTATGTAGGCTTTATCTGTGCACATACGTGGGCTTAAAAGTTTGGGATGTTCCATATTTTCAGTATTGTGTCACCAAGTTCTTCACATCAGTGTCTGGTTTTGGATTAACGAAGTATTCATCTGTAGGAAGGGTGAGTGAGATGTCTTTAATGTAAAGGATATCCTTCCCTGCTGTAAGAGTACTTCCTTATTGTGATTTTATTCAGTAAATCGAGCTATGAACTTCCAATGGTCAATAACGGTGAAGCCACATGATGCAAGAAACTGATCTGCTTTAAATTCATTAGCTTGCTTTCTGTTTGTTCAAAAATTGTGGCTGTATAACTTTACATCAGGAGACTTTTAAGCAATTAAACCTGACTTTATATGGGCTCAGGTACAGTCATTTTTGCAGCAGTTTGCTAAGAACTGGCTCTAGCTGTGACTCACATGCTCTGGCTAACGAAACACAAGTATAATCACGTTCAGTTGACCTGGGTCAAATTCTACTAGGTAATCCAACAGTGCATCATTGATCTGTTGTCCGTTGTGGAACCTTCACTTCGGTGTGTTTTCTGTGTGTAGCTCAGTTTGGTATGGTCTATGTGGGAACACACACGTAGATGTAATTTCTAAGCTGATACAGGACAGCCATGCTTATCAGCATGTGTAGTTAGGAATTCCAGGTTGTAATTGTGATTGCTTTTATATGCACCCATTTTTCTCCCAGTAAACTGTGAAAGAATGGGCATAAAGCAGAGGAGGAGATACCTGAAAGTATTCTAGAAAGAAATGATTTGGGCTGTATTCTGGTTATAAAAAGCAGACAGTCTGAATGAAAAGTGCCTGCAGATCATAGCCTGTGTGTTTGATTGCATCATCTGGCTCAGGACAGAAAATAACCCCAAACTTAGGGTGCGTGAGAGAGGTTTCTTTGCATAAGGAAATTACA
The DNA here is from genome assembly GCA_009867235.2 of Psittacus erithacus. Classification (NCBI taxonomy): domain Eukaryota; kingdom Metazoa; phylum Chordata; class Aves; order Psittaciformes; family Psittacidae; genus Psittacus; species Psittacus erithacus. Next base: position 22,217 of record WYDI02162035.1, on the reverse strand, counting down.
GAGTAACACCTGAGTAAGTAAATACTATTTTGAAGTCATATTACAAATGTCTTTTCATCTTTAAGTGCTTCTGGTTTCCCTTAGAGTCTACATCTAAAATGTAAAAGACATTAAAAGTGTAAATTAAAGCAGTCCCAAGGTCTTTTCTATTATGGAAAGGCTGTAGGTAGAATGGAACGCAGGAAGAAAAAAACCTTCCTTCAGCATTTCAAGTTTTCTTTTTTTTCTGTGCATCTTATCCACATGTGAAGAGAAGCATGTCTGTTTGTGTCTACTTTGCTCATGTATTGGAAATAGATAAACCAGTTGATAGCTCCATAAAGATCACATGCTGTTCTTTGAATCTAGTTTCTTGTAGTATACAACAGAGAGGTAGATACGATTTTTACCTATATCTACACAGAGCAGCATCAGTTTTTAGCTAGGATAGGAGTAATTGGCCATGGACTTGAGTTGATGGTAGTTGCTGATTCTTCAAGATACATCAGTAACTTCTGGTACATTTTAAAGCTAGTAGACATCTCCTGAGGATGTTGAATTAGCTTCTCTTAATGAATTCCTCTTTTAAGGAACAGTTTTAAGGTAAGTCAGTCAGTCTTGTGAATGAAATGACGCAGCAGTCTAGTAATGATCTGGAATAATCTCTTAATTAAGTCTTAATCTTATCTCTTGGATACTTTAATGTTTTGATTAAGAAGTTAACATTCTTTTTCCACATATTAACAACGGTTCTTCAGTTTGTCCTGAGATGGCTTTTCCCCAGGCTGTTTCTGTTGTGCTTTACGTGAATGAATTTAACTATTCCCTGCTATTTCTCAATCTTGCTGTCAGGTTAAGTTCTGTTATTCTAGTGCGTATTGAGAGTTTTAGCAAATGTAGCCTAAGCTGATGCAGCAGCAAAGCCTTAACTGGCTTGCCTCAATACAGAGTGAAGATGCTTCCGAAAGTTACACTGCATTTTGAAGATTGTGCTGTAGATGTACTTCTCTACTTCTAATACTAAATGTTGAGTAAAGACCAGACTAGATTATCAGAGTTGATGCTAGACTTTACAAACTCTCCCTCTGTTAATGTGACCTTCAGAAATTTATGCAGATATGCTGTTTATCAACACTTGTGTTGGATATTGGTTGTGATTAGGGAAGGCCAAAAGCATTTTGGGGTAGGTTATTTGCAATTGCAATGGCTCCTGTGCAACTGGGCATTATAAACAGCTTTTTCAGGGTAGATGTTATGATGCTTTTTCTGCAATTAAAAATGAATACCACTAGAGAAGAGGAAATAGACTAGAAAAAAACCTGGAAAACTCTTTCAAGGCTACTAATACTCCAGGAAGATTGTATTTTGTCTCGTGACAAACTGGATGAAATTAGAAGTATTTGTAAAAGCAAGTGCTGTCTTCTGACAGACTGTAGGAAATAAAGTGCTCTTAGCTCAGCCTCTGCACCTTAAGGGAGTTAGTATCTTTACTAGAGAAGATGATATAGGTTGGTTGTAGTAGAGACTGTTGAGGGAGGGACTGTTGGGAGGACAATTGTTTGGAAGCTGTGAAGAAGATGGTGTTGAATGCTGGGCATTTCACCTGCTGTAGATTATCTGGAATTTCATTGGGCTAGGCAGAGCAGTGTCCAGGAGCGGGCTCCTGATCTGTGGGGAAAAGGCATTTGGAGATAAAACTAATTGACTTAGAATGTTTTAAGAACAAAACCTAAATTTGAAAGTAAGCTCTGTACTGTAACAGTTGTAATTCATGTAAGTTATGTTTCAGACTTGGAAAGATGCACATTTATTGGTTGTTCGCTGGATACATCAGTCTTAGAATAATGTAAATATTTGTGACTTGATTATTTGTAGTATTTTTTTGGTTGTGAACATTCTGATGCCTGTCAAGGCATGTAAACATGTGCGTTTTAAAATAAATAATGATTTTAGGAGTGTCTGAGCAAGGACAAGTTTACTTTCACACAAAGTGCATATCCTTAGAATTCTAGTGGCTTCTTTTAATGCAGCTAATGCAGTATTCTTAAAATAATGGAGTTACATTTTTTTGTCCTAATTCATAGAATCATTGAATGGTTTGGGTTGGAAAGGACCTTAAGATCATTCAGTTCTAACTCCCCTGCCATGGGCAGGGACACCTCACACTAAACCATGTCACACAAGGCTCTGTCCAACCTGGCCTTGAACACCTCCGGGGATGGAGCATTCACAACTTCCCTGGGCAACCCATTCCAGTGCCTCACCACCCTTACAGTAAAGAACTTCCTCCTTATATCCAATCTAAACTTCCCCTGTTTCAGTTCGAACCCATCACCCCTTGTCCTGTCACTACAGTTCCTTATGAAGAGTCCCCCCTAGCATCCTTATAGGCCCCCTTCAGATACTGGAAAGCTGCTCTGAGGTCTCCATGCAGCTTCTCTTCTCCAGTCTGAACAGCCCCAACTTTCTCAGCCTGTCTCCATACGGGAGGTGCTCCAGTGCCCTGATCATCCTCGTGGCCTCCTCTGGCCTTGTTGCAACAGTTCCATGTCCTTTTTATGTTGAGGACACCAGAACTGTAAATTCCAAGTTTAATGACATTTGTAAATTTGCAAAAGCCGAACAACTAAGTGACTATAGGTCTTGTAGTTGTTATTCTCTAAATTAGCACGTCAAGTGAAATAGGCCTAAATACAGTTTTAGAAGTATTATCCTTCCTCTTAGCTTTTTGTAGTAGGAATCTGGAGTTGATCATGGCTCTTACAGATTTCCTATTTTGTTTTTATGCATTTTTTTTTCATGTGCTATCCCTGAAATACGTCTGCAGCCACCAGTTATTAGAAATGATGATACCTTCTGTATTACACTGTGTAATTGCTCACTAAGTGACTGAAAGATACTATGAAACACTAATTCCATTTGTACTATGCAGAGCTTAATCATAGTGACAGCAGCGCTTCCATCTCTGGTGTCAAAAGAAAGCAAGCAGCAGGGAAAAGAAATGCAAGAACTCCATCAGTTTCCAGTGTCTGTGCTGTGTTCCAGATTCATAAAACTGGTATTCTAGGTACATCTAAATTCATTGCTAAGTGTGTAGTCTACAGAATTATAACAGAATTGATAAAAAAACCTGAATCTGTCTTCTGTGAATGCTTCTTCATCACTCAAGGCTGAATCACTTTTATTCAGTGAATGTGATTTGAAGTGGCTTGTAAATACATGTTCTATTACAACAAAACTGTGGGGTTTTCACTCTTAAGCCTTGACTGCAGCAACAGTCTTAAACTTGTTACAAATTGACTGCTTTCTAGACAGAATTTTGGGATCTAGAAGAAATTTAGAATCCTGATGGAAGTATTGAAAGAAATTTGCATGCTTTTCTCTAAGACAAACCCTTTAAATTTTATTTTTGTCTGTATTTTCAGGTGACTGAGCTGAATGAGCCTCTCTCAAATGAGGATAGAAACCTGCTGTCTGTAGCCTACAAGAATGTAGTTGGAGCTAGACGGTCTTCCTGGCGTGTCATTAGCAGCATAGAGCAGAAGACTATGGCAGATGGGAATGAGAAGAAGCTGGAGAAGGTTAAAGCCTATAGGGAGAAGATAGAAAAGGAGCTGGAAACAGTCTGCAATGATGTTTTGGCTCTCCTAGATAAATACTTGATCAAGAACTGCAATGACTTCCAGTATGAGAGCAAGGTCTTTTATCTGAAAATGAAAGGGGATTACTACCGCTATTTGGCAGAAGTTGCTGCTGGAGAGAAGAAGAACAGTGTTGTGGAAGCCTCAGAAGCTGCCTATAAAGAGGCTTTTGAAATCAGCAAAGAGCACATGCAGCCCACTCACCCAATTAGGCTTGGGCTTGCACTCAATTTCTCAGTCTTCTACTATGAAATCCAGAATGCTCCTGAGCAGGCCTGCCTTTTAGCCAAACAAGCCTTTGATGATGCCATAGCAGAGCTGGACACACTAAATGAGGATTCCTACAAGGACTCCACTCTCATCATGCAGTTACTTCGAGATAACCTCACTCTGTGGACGAGTGATCAGCAAGATGAAGAAGCAGGAGAGGGCAATAATTAAAAAGCTTTCCTCCAATCCCTCTTTCATCCACCATCCCCATCATCACCAATATTTCCTTGCCACAGTCACACTAAATATCTAGTGCTAAGCATATCTGTATTGTACAGCTGTTCAGATCTGCTGTCCACATTGAGAAGCAGTTTCAGATGAGTCTCCATGGGCATTGATGGATTGATTGGTTTATTGGCCCTATTGTCTTAGTTGCACTTGAGCAGTGCAGAAAGATGCATAGTAAAAGGCATTTTCAGTTTGCCTGTTGATAGGAAAATATGGGAAAGAAGAATGGAAAGTGATTTAAGATAATTGGATTCCAGTTAATTTTTTTCCATTTGAAATGAGCTGACAGTTATGTTAAGCAGTACATTTTGTGCATGCAAAGTAAATTCGCCACCCCCAATTTTTTTCAGTCAATGAGAACAGTTAAGCTGATGTGAAATGCCAACCCTGTTCATCAGTTTAAAATAAATTGTTTGAAATGTGAGGTTTCAGTAGCAATTTTTTTTTTTGCCTCTAACTTATGTGCACAGTTTCTTTCAATGCAGTGCATCTACCTGAGAGTTTTGATACTTGTAACCTTTTGCAGTTGTTTTGAAGAATCATGGATTTATTTTTTGTAAACTCTTTGGCTGTTTAGTTGTCTGTGTATTCTGACAACACTCTGTCGATATTAGCCCATGTTAAGATGGATGACTGAGATGCCAGACTTCTAAATTAAATGTTTTGAAATTAAATGAATAAAATGCTGCTTTGGGGACGTTATCTCTACATAAGCTGTCCTGTCTTTTGTTCAGAGCAGATACTGAATTAGTGAACACATCACTGGTGGGTTAAAACATATTTAATCAAAAGTTAAAGGAGAAGTTGTGTCATATGCTAAAAAACAAACAGAGCAGTATGTTGAAGGGGGAAAAAACCCCCACCAGAAAACACCCACAAACCCCCAAAACACCCACAGCCATCTAGAATATGATACTGCTCACTGCTCCAGGGGAGGTTCCAGAGGTTGTACATTTAGTAATTTGCTTGGTAGAGAAGCTGTGATGCAATTCTGCTCAGGAGCTGAAACATTGTAAAGGACATTACTTGTCATACCAATGTAGAGACTTGTATTTGCTTCTGTCCTCTAACTTCCAAACCTTCTGAACTGCTAACCACATCGAATCACATTTACACGTGAAAATCCCAATTACTTTCATGTATACCTGCTTCAAACAGAAGCAGTATTTGCTCTTAAAGAATGCCTCTATTTTAGCAAACTTCAGTCTAGTCCTTAAAACTTACGTTGGTTGTTTTGTTTTCTTTTTTTCCCTCTCTCAGCAGTATTTGTATATTGGTTCTGTACACACTTCTGTAATGGAATGTCAGGAAAAGTTAGCTGTTACATGTCACTGTATCCAGACTGCTGCTGGTGCCTGAGCTAGCTCAGAGGTCATATAAGTTCTCGTTTATCTACTTTGATTTGTGTGGTAAATATTACTGATCTAAATAGCCACAACAACTAATACTTTTTAAAGCAGTTTGCTGGTTATTTTTAAGTATCTGTAGAATTAGAATTTTTAATGGTAGATATGTGTATTTATGTATTTTATCTTTTACTTAATACTAACTTTATTACAGCAGTACAGTTGGTGACAATGGAAAGATAAATGCAACCTCTGAAAAAGATGAAAATGCAGATACTTGATGTTGTACTACTGTATAATCTTGAGGTGCTTGACCTCTGAAAGTAGTTTGAAGTGCGTACTTAATATAAATTACTACTATCTGCCAGTGCCTATTCTGGAAGTCACTTTTTCTTACTTGCTTCTATTTCATCAGGCAATACAAAAGTCCTTGTTTTTCAGTTCCCCTTTTTACAAGTAAACCTTGGAAGAGTCTTCTGGTCAGTAATACCTGCTTGCACTTCAGCCTTCTAGATCTCAGAGCTTCCTTTCGTTCCCCTCAGATCGGCTTACCTGGCCCTGCGGACCCTAGGTAGAACTTGGCAATAAGACTGCTTTTTTCTGTTGAAACACTCTGGCTGGTTAATAATTAGTGTTACTTATTTCATTCCTTTTTATAGAATTAACACTATCTGTTAATTCAAAAATTAAGGAGTCCTTTCTTATTTTAGGTACTGTTGTGCAGACCCTTTGTCACAAATGTATGAGCACACTGTATGATCTGCAGGTGAATCAGCAGGTCTCTGACATCTCTGGACTAGGCAGTTGAAGAGTAGCTGTTGACCTGGTGCGTAACATCCACAATGGAGACCAAAGGTATTCTATAGAATGGTGCAGTTGCTATGTGCCTTAATAATTTCTGGTTTTATAAAGTATGCAGATCAGGTGGTTGTGGTTATCTGTATTGCCATTAAGTTTGGAAAATAAATCTTTGCTGGATTTCATGAAGTGTGAAATTCTGCTTTGAAATAGCTTTCTGACTGTACTCTGCTGGAAGGGTCGACTCCCTTCTCCCAGGCAGTATAACAGTGGATAAATCTGTTACAGCCATAAGCATCAACAGATAAAAGATAGCTGCGTATTAGGAAGCTGTGTGCAGCTCCTTCATCGTCTCTTGTTGGGTCACAAGAGAATGTTGCACATTCTCTTATTGGCTGAAGGCATTCTGACAATTTGTGAATGCAGAGGCCCTCAGAATGACCCTGGAGGTGATGGAAAATTAGTAATGCTAACTGGGGCGCTGCATACCTGACATGATATGCTTGCTCTGCCTGAAGGTGATGGATTCCTCAAAGCTACCTAGGCCTTGGGCCAGGATCTAATAGCGTGAGTAGATGTGGTTGGAAAGTAGCAGCTGCCTTCTAAGAATATAGATCTTGTGCCAGGATCTTATGAGGAGCTATCCCAAAGAACTAGGAATAGCAAGAGTTTCCTGATTCAATGTCCTGACATAAAACTAACCAAAATGACAAGATCTGTCAGTGAACCACATCAAATGTAGGCAGCTTATTGTCAGGTGCTCCTGGCAAAGTAGAATTTGGTGAACAGGAAAAGATTGTCTCCCTCTGAAGCATGGAAGAGTTGAAATTCATCATGAGGAACAGCTGACAGGTTGTTTTCTGGCAAGTGATGGCATGTGTGCTGGGCTACCTGTGGACTTAAGATGATTCCAGCTACAGTCTCAGTGTACCTGAGTTTAGATCAAGTTCCTTTGAGGGTGATGAGCTTGAAGGTAGGTTAGTGAAATTATTGGGTGTATTCAAGTAACTCTGTGTGCACAAGGTCACAATCCCAGAATTAGTTCTGGCTTCCTTAAAACAGCATGAAAGACTATTTAGGTGTACCCTTATTTTGTGTGATCTGCCTTGTAGCTTTGTAGCAGTGGATGCTTTCCTCAGCAAGGAAAGCAATAAATAAGGTGAACTATTTAGCAGAATCTTCAAATAATCTGTACCTTCTTTCTCAGGAAGTTAATTAAATATAAATGGGTTTTTTTGCTCTGGGTGGTCTGTGGCATAAAAAGCATTTCTGTCCTTGCTAGAGGCTTATAAACCAAATGTTGATAGGCACAGTTGCTCTGCATATGCTGATGACTGCTCGACTAGTGATTCTCAGGAAGTCTTCTGAGGCAAGTTCTTTCATCAGCTCTTGCCACCAGCAGTATATTGGTATTCAGTCTGAGGGCAGATGCTTCTCCCATGTTCTTCAGTCGTCAGTGGATGATCCACGACACAGAAAGCGTGTTTTTGTGATTGTTTTTTGGTGGGAGTCAGTAGAGAGTGCTTTGTAGAGCAAGAAGAATTGCTCCAGTGCAATCCATGTTCTTGCTTCCACTTCAGAAGCTTTTTCATTTCCTGGGCCCTGGGATTGCTAGATGCTCTTTTGTAATCCTTATTGCAGTGCTGATCTGGAGGAAACTAAAGCAGATGAACAGCACATGTTTATTGCAATATTCTGCAGTGAATCATAGGATTCAGATATTGTGAAATTAGTATTTCTCTTAGGTGGTCTCCAAGATATGTCTTTAGTCAGAATAAAGAAAATAAATATAATAAAAACGTAGGCTACACCCAATTTATTATTATTGTTTAAAGACACCAGTTGTATTCACCAAAAGTGCTTAGTTGAAGTTCACAACATT